>JAZAYU010000054.1:1570883-1886174 GCA_038501625.1 Corbicula japonica
TAGCACAAAAGACACCTACCTTAAAGGAATGTATAAGCTGTCATGCAACAGTGAGCTTACACTCTTTATTCTCTAGCACAAAAGACAACTACCTTACAGGAATGTATAAGCTGACATGCAACAGTGAGCTTACACTCTTTATTCTCTAGCACAAAAGACACCTACCTCACAGGAATGTATAAGCTGTCATGCAACAGTGAGCTTACACTCTTTATTCTCTAGCACAAAAGACACTGACCTCACAGGAATGTATAAACTGTCATGCAACAGTGAGCTTACACTCTTTATTCTCTAGCACAAAAGACACTGACCTTACAGGAATGTATAAGCTGTCATGCAACAGTGAGCTTACACTCTATTCTCTAGCACAAAAGACACCTACCTTACAGGAATGTATAAGCTGTCATGCAACAGTGAGCTTACACTCTATTCTCTAGCACAAAAGACACCGACCTTACAGGAATGTATAAGCTGTCATGCAACATTGAGCTTACACTCTATTCTCTAGCACAAAAGACACTGACCTTACAGGAATGTATAAGCTGTCATGCAACAGTGAGCTTACACTCTTTATTCTCAAGCACAAAAGACACTGACCTTACAGGAATGTATAAGCTGTCATGCAACAGTGAGCTTACACTCTTTATTCTCTAGCACAAAAGACAACTACCTTACAGGAACGTATAAGCTGTCATGCAACAGTGAGCTTACACTCTTTATTCTCTAGCACAAAAGACAACTACCTTACAGGAATGTATAAGCTGTCATGCAACAGTGAGCTTACACTCTTTATTCTCTAGCACAAAAGACAACTACCTTACAGGAATGTATAAGCTGTCATGCAACAGTGAGCTTACACTCTTTATTCTCTAGCACAAAAGACAACTACCTTACAGGAATGTATAAGCTGTCATGCAACAGTGAGCTTACACTCTTTATTCTCTAGCACAAAAGACAACTACCTTACAGGAATGTATAAGCTGTCATGCAACAGTGAGCTTACACTCTTTATTCTCAAGCACAAAAGACACCTACCTTACAGGAATGTATAAGCTGTCATGCAGTGAGCTTACACTCTTTATTCTTTAACACATACAGGTGTTTCAGCTACCACACAATGGAGATCTTACACTTTTCATTCTCCAACACTATTTACACTTTAATTACGCGAGTGTGTAACCTATCATACACCTAAATTCAAGTGTGTGTAAGCTATTGTGCTGCAGTGAGCTTACACTCTATTCTCCAATACAAATATACCATCATCTTACCAGAGTGTGTAAGCTATCATGCAGCAGTGAGCTAACATCTACCACAGGTGCTTGGAAGACGGACCCCGTATTCTCCAAATAGCACCAAAGAAAAATCCCTAAATTTCACACCCTGTCAAATATATTGGAACAGTAAGCTTACACTAGACATTTGAATTTAAAATATTCTTCTGATGTAAAAATCACATTTAATTATACTTTGTCAAGTAATTTAAGGCATTGTGTAATGCATCATATTTATACATGTCATCATATTTTTACATTTAGATATTTAAAAATAACATATTAATTGTGAGAGAGGTATCAGCCTGGATGTGCTAGGTTTTGTTGAAATAGTCTATAACCTTCTCCTCCATAGAAATGCCTTTATCATGAAGGCCAACAGTACAGATCCAGATCTGCTGGCACATATGTAACATCTGATCATGATCTACACTATTCACTTTTTGATGCATTGGTTTATTTCTGACCAAAGAGCAAACCGTGTAAATCCTGATCAGGTGGCAGAGAAGTGCCAGCTGATCTGGATCTGACTGGTTGCACTTGCAAAAAAAAGAGAATATATATGGAGTTCAGAGTTAATTAAAAGGTCATCAGTAACTGTTTGATTACTTTGTCCACCTGCTCAGCTGCAGCTGTGATAAAGAGTTTCTGGCAGTATGTAAAAGTAATATCATGTATGCTGAATTTGAACATTCCAGGAAATTCATTCTATTTAAGTTTGAATCCATCACAAAATGTTCATTGAGAATCAATTATCAGCTCCATTAAAGGTAACCCCCTGGATTGTTGTATTGATCACAGACATATTGATTCTGTCATAAAGACAAAATCTGAAACTTTTACCAGGACATTATATTCCATGGGCTGTTTAAATAGACATAGACATACTGGATGTTGATTAACTATTGACAGGAAAAATAGTGCAAATACAAACATTGTATCTAGACTTCATAATTAAATATGCAGTCTAGAGGTATTTAAGCCTACTACTAATGGATCCTAAAAAACTAGTTACTTTTAAAACTATAGTAAAACCTGTGCTAGAGACCACATGTAAACAAGGACTACCTGTGGATAGAGGACAAATTTTATTTGTCCTGCCAACTGATATAAAGAACAAATTCACCTGTGAAAAAACCAGTCGCCATTTCAGCCAATCAGATCCTTGAGATTTGAGACTAGTTTCTCATCTCAGTTTTATAACCTAAGCACTAGGTTTTCCTCTGAGTTGATTTTGAAGACAGGTTTGACAGTAATTGTTTGTTATTTATAGACAGAAGTGACCCTTTACTCTATAGATACAACTTTCATGGCATTCCACAATCATCCCTTCCAAAGTAAAAAATTCAAATGTCTAAAATTGCAATGGATAAATGAGGCAGGCATTACACCACCACTATCCCCTAAAGAAAATAAATTTTTGTTCAGGTATAACCTATTTTTATGCCCCCACCATGAAATGGCGGAAGGGCATATATTGTTCACCCTGTCCGTGGGTGTGTCAGTGTGTGTGTATGTTCGAAAATTTTGTCTGCTCTGTAACATTGTTATTTCTTATTTAATTAAAAAAAAAACTTGGTATAAATGTTCACCATATCAAGACAGTGTGTCGAGTACAATACCCATGCCTGTAGGTCCAAGGTCAAGGTCACTGTTACTAAAATTAGAATTTTCTTGTCCAGGCTGTAACTTCATTATAAATGGAGTGATTTCAAAATAACTTGGCACAAATGTTTACCATAATAATTGTGTGGGGATGTATAGCATGTGCTATGCTGCAGGTCCCAAGTATATTAAACTTGGCAACCATTCTCAGATCTCCGCAGTTTGGTCCTAAGATTATAAAACTGAGATTGGAAACCAGTCTCAAATCTGAAGCATCTGATTGGCTGATATAGAGACCAGTCTCCATTACAGCCAATCAGATGCTTGAGATTTGAGACTGGTTTCCATAATCTGTTTTATAATCAGATTGGTTGTAATAGTGCATATTCCTCAGAATTGACCAATGGCAACTGAAGATCTAAGACTGGTCCTCAGTGACAGTTCTAACATCTTCAAGTTTGGATGTTGTGAAGAGATAAGGAAATTTATTGAAGTTTAACTGATATCCCTGGAATATTGATTTCAATACAAGAAGTGGACCAAGAACTGTTGCCTGTCCTAACATTGATCTGCAAGACAGTTAATTACAGTTGATTGATTAAATATTTCTATAGTTTATTATACATCACAGCAATCGTTTGCATTTAAATCTTGTTTATTTCAGGTTGTTCCTTCTGAATTTCTTGAAACTTGAAAAAAACAACAACATTGAATTCATTCATGTTGTTTAATTATCAAAAATTAAAAAAAGAGGTATACTAATACAGAAACACACAAATATATAATATAAGCCTTTTTACACAAGTGCGACCTGTGTAGATCCAGATCAGCCAGCACATCTCTGCCATCTGATCAGGATCTGAAGTGGTCGCATTTTGGTCAAAGATAACCTTACAAAAAACACGAACAGTTTAAATCCTAATCAGACGGCGCGGATGTGCCAGCTGATCTGGATCTAAACGGTTCACCCTTGCAATAAAGGTGACCCTGTCTATGTTGTCTATGGAGGAAAGGGTTAACAAACTCAATAGTAAAGCACAGCAGTAGTCAGATTTGGGACTAGTGTAGATCCAGACAGTCTGTCCATCCTCACCATTCTGATCAGAGTCTATAATGTTAGCTTAAGTACAAGGTTTATAGTCTGGTATCGTATGGAACATATTCACCCGACTTTCACATTTAGCCCTGATCGTTATATAAGTCATCATTCAGTCGGTGCTGAAAGCAGCCAGGGAATTTTGGCTTATTGTAATATTCTAAATTAATTGTAATATTCTAAATGGTTTAATATTCTTGTCTTGGGACTTGCAACATAGCACATGCTATACATCCCCACACATTTTCAAAATAAGATGTTATATTGGCAAGTACCCATTTATATTTCTGGGTGGAGAGAAGCAATGAGGGCTTAATTTCTTGCTAAAGGAAATTAGTCTGGACTAGGGCTTGATCCTGGGACCTCTCGTTCTCTAAGCGAGCATTCTACCACTGGACTACCACTGCCTCCATGTTTGCTATACAATAAATGAATTCTGTTTGTAACATGCTGTTTATGAACAACAAATGGACAGCACAAATGTACCCACTGATCTGAATCTACACTGTTCACCCGTGGGATAAGAGGTGTATAAATGGAGAAAAGGGTTAAGAATGATAATACATGTAGTAAATAATGCATTTAAATAAAAGGGGGTTAACAGTCACTTGTTTACCTGACAGGGTAGTGTCATATGTAAAATGGCTTTAACTGGTTGTCTCAGAGGCTAGTTTCGTAGAAAAAAGGGCATTTACAATCTCAGTGCCCAAGATCATAAAACTAAGTTTTGAGATCAGTTTCAAATCTCAAGCATCTGATTGGCTGAAATGGTGACCAGTCGCCATTTCAGCCAATCAGATGCTTGAGATTTGAGACTGATCTCAAGTTTTATGATCTTGGGCACAGGGTATTGAATCCTATGTAAAATGATATTCTTCTGGTTTATTTCAGGGGCTTGTACCTAAAGGTTCTGACAAAGAAGTTGACTTTGTTCAAGTGTGTATAAAATGGCAGGAAAAGTTAGCACCAGTAATAGGTAAATTGTTTCTTTGTAAAAAAATATACTAAATCTGAGATTATAAAACTAGGTAATGAGAGCAACCAAGTTTGTCAGTTGTCAGGCTGTGCTCAACTTCAACCAATCAGATTGTTGAGATCTGAGACCTGCTGCAAGTCTCATGGCTATAATGTGTATACTTATCCTCTTGAAATTTCTCAATGTACTGAAAAGCACCACTGGGAAACCAAATATTTTATTTTTTGACATTCTTTGGGATAGAAAATATTTTTTAAAGAAATTCATAACTAGTAATACGGTAATCACCCTAAGTATTGGGACATCCTAAATATTGGGACACCCTTATTTTTCACAAAAATAATAATTTTTTGCATCCCTTAATTTTGGGACACTTTCAGGATTAGTATTTTTCAATGTCCATAAGTTTTGGGACATTTTCAGAAACTGTTTGTTTGGGTTCCTAAAGAATAAAGATCTTATAAAGTACCCATGTACTTTCCTTTTTATTTAACTTGCGCTCCTCTGTATTAATTACGGCTATCATTTTCATTTTAGCTAATTATATACCGGTATCCAAAATATTTTACTCTTATTTTACAATCTGTTTATTGTTAATTGTTTATGCATGTGCAGATAATAGCCTGAGGCAAGTGTCAGTCCTAAATATTGAAATATTGAAGTTAATTCTTATCAAAACAGTCTTTCCTATGACCGAAAAGGTGTGAAAACATCCCCATTAAGCCACTTGTTTCAAGTTGGAAAGAGTGTGTCATCAAAAAACGTGCAGAGAGATAAACGGCATGTCAATTACCACTTAATTAAATAATGCTTGACAAGTTTTGGAATAAAAATAAATCATTTTATTCTCCAAACTGTATAAACAAACTAAATATAACGGTAAATCTGCATACGTTCCCTGATAACGTCCTATCATGTCTATAGACATTACCCATACAAGCAAACAAACCTACCCAAAATATCGGGACACTTTTTTGAACAAATATTTTTTGCGACCCTAAATATTGGGACATGAAAATTTTTAATTATTTTTAACTGTCCCAATACTTGTGATTACGGTAAATAATAAATAATTTTTTATATAGTTCAGTCTTAGACTGATGTACTTGACATTTAAAAGAAATTAAACATCAATTAAGATGCTGAATGAAAAGATACTTATTATTTATATCTTACATAGTAATGAAATGTCTGTAAAATGTTCACCTGGCAATGCATGTGTTATAGGGATTAGTTTTCACTTTTCTTTGATTTCTTGGTTTACAAGTACCATTAAAAAAGTTGAAAATTATTTGAAAATGTGTTGAGCCGATATATATATATTTTGTTAATTATTAAAATTTGGCTTGACATCAATTTAATGAAAATATAAGCTAAAGAGTTGAGAGTCTGAAAATATAAATAGGAAAATTTTGGCATCGGATGCAGATTTTTCAAAGAATGGCATGCATACCTTTCTCAATTTTTATTTTTTTTATTGAAGAAAACAAGATCATTTTATTGCTAGGTTACTGATGTAAAATGACATGAACTATGCTAAGTGTTTTGCTAGATATTTATCTTTATGATGGTTCACAGGTGAGTTTATTGATTGTTTATTGAACTTTAAATGATCTAGAATAAATTCACATAATATCATACTGTTTGAAGAAACCCTGGCTGAAGGTTATAAAGCTGAAATTGGAAACCAGTCTCAAATCTCAAGCATCTGATTGGCTGAAATGGCGACTGGTCGCCATTTCAGCCAATCAGATGCTTGAGATTTGAGACTGGTTTCCATGCTCAGTTTTATCACCTTGGGCACCTGTCATATTGTGTCTCAGCTCATCTCTCTGCCAAACAGTCAATCTGTATGTTAACCCTTCCTTCCATATAGATGCATTTTTTACGCATGTGCGACCAGTGTAAAGCCAGATCCTTATAATAAGGAGGAGATACACTGTTTTTGCACTAAGGTGACGTTATATGGTTGCTTCTTCTTACACAGAGTTTGATCATTGACATGCTGCTAAATGAAATAACAACTTTGTAATTTTTTCTGGTATATTTCAGGCTTTCTACCAGACCAAGTTAGTGCAGTGGAGCTAGCTGCTTTCATTTCTTAAGAACAACTTATTGCATTGACTCACTGTAATTTACTCTGGTATATTTCAGGCTTTTTACCAAACCAAGTTAGTGCAGGGGAGCTAGCTGCTTTCATTTCTTAAGTAACAACATATTGCATTGACTCACTGTAATTTTCTCTGGTATATTTCAGGCTTTTTACCAGACCAAGTTAGTGCAGGAGAGCTAGCTGCTTTCATATCTTACGCCCAGGCTTTTCCTAATGGCTTTTTAGCACTAATAGACACATATGATGTAATCAGGTGAGTTAGTGATCAGGGCTCAAGACCATAAAACCAAGTTTGGTGACCAGTCTGAAATCTCAAGCATCTGATTGGCTGAAATGGAGATTCGAACCTGGTCTACAGTTTTAGTTTTATGATCTTTGGCCTTGGGCATGTGATGAAGGTATAAACAGTGAAAAAGAATGTAGCTTGAGTCATGAAAATTGTGTGAGTGTTTCTTGGTTTGAAACAAAGTATCAGCTGCTGATATCTGGGCCCAAGATCATTAAACTGAGATTGGAGACTGGTCTCCTGATTTTTGGTTTTACGATCTTGGGCCCAGTTCTCCTTCAGTGTGATGTATGGAGGTTTTCATAATAGTATTAGTTACTGGCCTTGCACAGCTGTGGGAACCAGTGGGAACCAGTGCTGTTTCAGTATAATATATAATTCCACAATGTGTACTAATAGTTCTGGTGTATGATGTATCCAGTCTTTTACCATATTGTCAGTCACGGGTTACACAGATTTCAAACTGGATTGAAACCTGGTTCAAACTGGGTTGAAGTTGTTTACACATAAACTTGTAAAATAATTCAAACTAACATTTACAAAGTTTAACCTGAAGTACATGTAACTGCTATGAATTTTGATGATTAACTACTAGTTTCCATGCTCACTGTCCTGTGCTCACCATTGTTTGAAATGGACCAAAACTTACTGTTTAGGTGTGTAGATATTGAGTAGTGCTCAACTGGAGGCTAGGCAGCCTGGACATTATTTTGCATTTCCATTACATGTACTGCCCAAAACAGGTTCAGTCAAACTGTGTCTGATATATTTTCATGTGTTGCGCTCAATTGCTTTAATATTTACCTATCTAAATTTGGCCTCCAGAGGTGAAAGTGCTAAAAGCTGTGCCCAAGGTTATAAAACTGAGCATGAAAACCAGTCTCAAATCTCAAGCATCTGATTGGCTGAAATGTCAACCAGTCGCCATTTCAGCCAATCAGATGCTTGAGATTTGAGACTGGTTTCCAATCTCAGCTTTATAACCTTCAACCTTGTTGTCATGATCCATATTATTTTTATTTCAGGAAAGAGATTTAGGCTTGGTAATGCCTCTTGAGTCATTTGAGTTTCTATATCTGAAATTGAAATAAAATAGTTCATAGAATCTGTAATTTACATAACTTTGTAATATTTTAGCAAACTTAAATAAATATAATTATTGTATTGTATTTTGTATTTAGTCTATTTCATCTTTACTTTCTGCATGTTTTCCAGGAGTGGTTTGGCAAATTTCTGCACAGTAGCTACAGCACTGGCAGAGTTAGGATACCAAGCACTTGGGATACGTCTCGACAGCGGAGATCTCTCGTATCTGTCTCACATTGTCAGAGATACATTCAGAAAAGTGGCTCGCACGTAAGTCATCTCCTGGCTGAATACATAGGCTGAAGGCTGAAGGTTATAAAACTGAGCAAGGAAACAAGTCTCAAATCTCAAGTATCTGATTGGCTGAAATGGCGACTGGTTGCCATTTTAGCCAATCAGATGCTTGAGACTTGAGACTGGTTTTCATGCTCAGTTTTATAACCTTGGGCAATAGGCTCACAAGAAAGCCAGCTTCTGACTTTATTGACCCTTTTCTCCATATGGCGCGCGTCACGGGAAAAGGTACCTTCGGATAGTTGACGTCTATCTTTGATATGACGTCATAATTTTGATCAGACGACATTACTTATTATGCATTTTGCGGTAAAAATACCATTTTTTGTGTAACAAAATCATATTTTAGTTAAAAAAATTGATTTATAGTTGTAAGTTCTTTCTAAATGTAGTAAAAACTAAATTTCACTGAAAAAGACCGAAGGTACCTTTTCCCGTGACGTGCCCCATATATATTTACACCTTTATGGCGTAAGCGAACAGAGTAGATTAATATCAGGTGGCACATCTGTTCAGAATTTGCACTGATCACTTATGATCCATGAGGTTATTTCTGACCAGAAAGTAAATAGTGTAGATCCTGATCAGACAGCACAGATGTGCACGCTGATCTGGATTTACATTGGTCACATAGGTGATAAAATGCTTATATATGGAGTATAAGGTTAACATAGTCACATATATTTCAAAAAAGCATTATCCAAGTAAAAAAGTTTTGCTTAATGGAAGAAATGCCTTTCATAGTTAAAAATACATAAAGAAAAGTTGCTTTCATATAAATAATCTCCTAGCTTTTATGAAGAAATGTCTCACACATTCAGATATATGTCACAGAAATGCTTCCAAATATCTCACCTCCCAGTTAGTTAGATATACCTGGATAAATAAAAAGTTGAAGTTTTGATTTGCCATGGTTTGAATATCTCAGTACAATTGTTCTTTGCTGATTTCTCTTGTCTATATTATCATGGACTGAAAGCAATTATTAAAACCCCAGCCCTAAACTTAAGTAAGAATATACTATTGAAAAATCATATTTGCACCTATAGACTCCAATATATAAACTCTCTAACAGAACACAAAAGGCGTGATCTTGATTTTTGTGACATTTCGGAAATCCTACTTTCGCTTTTAGTTGAGCGGACCAAATTTATTTTAGTAAATTAAAATTTTATTAGCCCGAACTTGTGCTGCAAATTTGTGCCTATAGCTCCAAATACATGTAATATTTCATACAAGAGCCGGTTAAATTGAAGTAATGCCGCTTTAACTATTAATTAGTAATTACTGTTTAGAGTTACCTTGGTTAAACCAGCTAACTACATTGGCCTGTAATGACATTTCTGCTTATTTTTTTGTGTGCTGATTTTGGTTTGATTTAACATGATGTGAACAAAGAACTAACAGGTGTCCAACTGGTTTCTCTGCTGATTTTAGGTTTGATTTACAATGGTTTAAACAGCTGTATATACTGGTTTCTCTGCTGGTTTTAGGTTTGATTTACCATGGTTTGAACAGCTATCTATACTGGTACTCTGCTGACTTTAGGTTTGATTTACCATGGTTTGAACAGCTGTCTATACTGGTACTCTGCTGACTAGGTTTGATTTACCATGGTTTGAACAGCTGTCTATACTGGTTCTCAGCTCTAGTTTTATTCTGGTTTAAACAGATGACAATAATGGTTCTCTGTTGATTTTAGGTTTGATTTACCATGGTTTGAACAGCTGACTATAGTGGCAAGTAATGACATCAATGAGGACACTATACACTCCTTGAACCAACAGGTATGATCTCCCTTTATTTCAATGCATATTTGCAGCATCTTTTTAACCCTTTACCTATGAATATAAGTTGTCACAAGTCCCAAATAAATTTTTATGAAAACAAATAATTATGTTCATTTGTCTAAAGTTTGTTCTATTATAAGAGAGTATAAGTTTCGTATATCAGCTGCAGTTTAAATGCTGTTTAGTTGTAGCAAGGAATGTTCAGATCAGATAATTGTAGTATGAGGCACACTATAAAACATGCTAGTAAAATATAATGTGGAAATAAGGATTTGAATTACTGTTTATTTCGGAATAATAAAGCAAACTCCAGAATTTAAAACAAAGTTTCGTTTTATCATTAGTATAATCAATTAGAAGTTGGAGGCCAGGAAACTGTAATTTAAATGATTAAAATCTCGAGCAAACTTAACTAATCAACTCAAGCATGGTGTTTCGTTGTCCATGGCTACTTGGATATATTTTTCAGGTTAAGTCTTTCCTCCATATATCAGATCAGCCGGCACATTCGTGCTGTCTAAAAAGGATCTTCACTGATAGCTTTTAGATTCATAAGGTTATTTCTGACCAAGATGCTTCAAGTGCAGATGCAGATCAAGATCAGATGATAAGGATGTGTCAGCTGATTTGGATCTCCACTGATTGCACATACATTGAACATGTTAAAAGGCATATAAATATATGGAGTAAGGTTTATATGAGGGCAGTGTATGATTTCATTGATTCTCCTCTTCCTGATGTGTCCATCTTTTACACAGCTTGATTTCCCTTTCCCCAATCATTCCATAATGTAGAAAGCTTGATGTCCATTTCCCTGTTGTACATAGTGTACACAGCTTGATTTCCCTTACTCCACTGAATCCATAGTGTATGAAGCTTGATTTCATGATCTCTGAACTTTCTGTCATTTTGCAAAATGTTCATTTCATATTGCTGTCCCTAGAATATGTTTTATTTCACTGCAAAGGATTGGCAGAGCAAATTAGGTACTCAAACATTGTTAGCTCCCCTATACACTACTTCCTTCTTAATAATAATGTTTAACAAATGCACTACTGTGTTCTCTCTAGAAAAGTGTGTCTTTCTTGCAATTGCAGGTTTAACTAATCAAAATTGTTGGTTACATATTAACTTTTTAAGTTTGCATGATCAATTCTTTGTAAATTATGGCAAATGAGTTACTAATTAAGAGCACATTTTTAGAACAGCTCATGCCCTCAATGTGCTAATTAGGATGAATATGGTAGTTAAAGCAGTCATTATCTATTTAAGAGAACTGTTCAGACATGCCCACTTGCAATAAGTGTTCTTTCTGAGTAGATCTTATATTATCACTATCTGACATGGTTTGCCTACTTATCTCCTTCGATAAGTTTCTCTGTCAGTATTGTCACTTTAAATAGTGAGATTCATTGTGACAGGAAGTTCTTTCTTATGTGTATGTATTCCCATGTACTTATTGTTGCTACCGGAAGCCCTTATGAGCGACACCTCCAAGAGTGCAAGATACAGAGCACTCTCCAATTCCAGAATTGTCCCTGGTTCTAGTGCTTGGTGTATAGCACCACTACACTGGATCTCGGTTTAATGTCCCATTCGAAAGACTATTAGTTATTTTAGATGGAGTAGCAGGGTATCAAACCAGCAATCCATGGACTCAGAGATGTGCCAACCACTGAGCTAATGATCCGCTCTAAGTTCTTGCACACTGTGGAGTTTTAATACAGTCATGTAACCTGTTTGTAGAGTCATGTGACCTGTTTGTAAACATGTGACCTGTTTTTTCAGTCATATGATCCAATTTGCTGGATTTTTCCTTAGTAGTAGCTATGAGAAGCACTAATCATGATTGGCACTTGCAATACAAATTCAGCCATCAATGGAAGTTGCAGATTATCATAAAATAGTTTATGATGTCATAGTTTTTTTAAATAAAAAGATGTGTTATTTCAGGGTCATGAGATCAACAGTTTTGGTATAGGAACCCATCTTGTCACCTGTCAGAAGCAGCCAGCCCTAGGATGTGTATATAAGGTGAGCAGTCCTCAGCTGTTTCTTGTGACCTCACATATTGTTGTCACTGTTTTATTACCTCTTTGGCATTTTATTTGATGTTTTGTGTTGCTTAGTTTTTTTGTTTGGACTTAAATAGAATTTAAGGGACATTTGCGGTCAATACATTTTCCTTTACTGTTTTAACTTTATCTTTGCTGTCTGATCCAGATCTGCACTGTTTGCCTTTTTGTGAAATAACCTAATTAATAAAAAAGCGAACAGTGTAGATCCTGATCAGACAGCACATATGTGACGGCCAATCTGTATCTGCATGTTTTGTCCATGCAATAAAGATTTATCTGTGGAGTAATGGGTTATTTGTTTAATTATTTCAGTTAGTTGAGGTAAATAATAAAGCACGTATAAAGCTGAGCGAGGATGTAGAAAAAGTTACCATACCCGGCAAGAAGTTTGCTTATAGGTTGTTCGGACATGATGGTATGTATATCACTCTAATCTAACAAAAATGAGGAATATTAGTGTTCTGTGCCCTAGGTTATAAAACTGAGCATGGAAACCAGTCTCAAACCTCAAGCATCTGATTGGCTGAAATAGTGGTCAGTCACCATTTCAGCCAATCAGATGCTTGAGATTTGAGACTGGTTTCCAATCTCAGCTTTATAACCTTCAGCCCAGTACTTAGAGGAATGGGGCCTATGACTATAAATTTTACATCAGGAAAAAGGTCATCATTGCTTATAAAATTGGAACAAGTCAGACTTCTGTAAAGCAAACATTTTAGCCGAAAAAAATGACAAGAAGAAGGTTGAGCCATCTAAATTACCTAAATACTTCCATGCTGGCAGGTCAGGGGCGTAGATAGGGCTTTTAAAGGTGTACGCAGAATTCCAGGGGGGGGGGGGGGGGGGCGTGGAACCTTGCTTTCCCTGAAATGTTTTGTTCTGTAGATTGTCTCAAGGGCGTTCTGGCGGGTATTTGGCGTAAAATATGTCATATTTTTCACCAATTTTACTAGTGTTTTACTTTTTCTCATGGAACATCTACTAACAACTATTCAAAAAGATTGTGTATACTTTATTCCAACCACAAATGATATTTTGCAAAAAATAACTTGGTATCGTTTCATACACCCCACCCCACCCCCACCCCCTCAGGTCTAAGCTTTTATTGCATTTTTGACATTTGTATTTTTACTATTTTCTGGACCAATGTGTACGCAGCTGCGTAGTCTGCATAGTGGTAGCTACGCGCCTGCAGGTAACAAGCTCATTGATGTGATAATCATTGAAACCTTGAGCACTATGGACTCAATCACCATGGAAACCTCAAACATTTGAAAATTCCCCCTGGAATTGGAAGTTTCGAAGTTTTACTATATTCATATAACACTCTGGTTGTCTTAGTAGATAGCAGGTTAACTTGATGTACAGAGATTACTTTTTGATTAACCCTTTCCTCCATTTACACACCTATATGGCTGGGCGAACAGTGTAGATCCAGATCAGCCAGCACATCTGTGCCATCTGATCAGGATCTGCACCTTTCACTATTTGATTTATTAGGTTATTTCTGACCAAAATGCGACCAGTGCAGACCCTGATTAGATGGCATGGATGTGCCGGCTGATCAGGAAATAAAAATGTGTATTTATGGAGGAAAGGGTTAACCTGGTGTTTTAAATTATTATATTTAGGTAACTTTGTATATTCAGGTAATGCATTGGTTGACTTGATGCAGCAGCCCTCAGAGGAACCACCACAAAGCGGGGCACGTGTTCTATGTCGACATCCTTTCCAGGTAAACTTGATATGACCCTTCTTTCCAGGTAACTTATCACATATGTTCTCTGTGAGCATTCTTGTCCAGTACAGAGTTTCCTGCTGAAGTTTGCTGTAATCCCCAAACCTGTGACCTCTTAAATGAGGTTTCATATAAGGTACTCTGGTATCATTTAATTTCTCGGGGATGAAATTTTGCCAAAAGGCACAAATAAAACTTTCACGCCGAAATAAATTCATGTAGTTTTATTACTCCTATAAGTTAGGAAATCTTTTGGTTTGATTTTACTGGGGTCTGATTTCGCGCACTTTCTCTAATGCGAAATACACAAAAATAAATCACATGCATGATAAATTGATACCAAAGTAGTAAGGCATATTATTATACTGCAGAGAAATTTCATTGAATTTGATTGGATAATTTGCCATTGATGTGTGTCCGTATTTACTCTGGTCTCCCACCTTTTGTTTTGAATTTTTTTAAAAATTCACAATGTTAAGCATATCTCCAAAATTATTAAGCAGTATACTTATGGATTAGTTAAATTGTTATAGAAAATAATTGTTCCAAATTTATAAAGTTGAAAACAATCGGAAAATTTTTAAATGTTCAAAAGAAATATCGAAATGATAGTCAGCTTGAACTCTATAGTAGTGACATCATGCAGGTAAATCAGTGACGTCAAACAGGTAAATATTGAGGTTTTCAGCAGTCAAATAAGCCGTTTGAAATTTAGTAAGCAAATAAATGCAAAACCAATGTTTTCTTGTTATATTTTGAATGAAAAGGGCTTTGCAGTATAATAAAACAATTATTTGGTTCCTTGAAAGGGTATGTGAGGATATGTTACCGGTCTTGGTGTCGTATTATCCCTCGCCTACGGCTCGGGTAATATGACCTCCAGACTGGCAATATCTCCTCACACACCCTGTCAAGAAACCAAATAACTATATATATATAGTGTAGAGATAATATTAACCATGTTATCAGGGTTTGCATAAATCTGGAAAAGTCATGGAAAATTTATTTATTCTGGAAAAATCATGGAGTTTGAAGTCATCTAGGTCTGTACTCCCAGTGATAATTTCATAAATGTTATACAAATAGTGTAAGCTGAACAAAGGTTTGTGTAATAAACTAAAAAATCATATTTATTAATAATTTTTTTCTTGCAATATTAGCCTTTTGCAGAATAAAATTTTTTAAACTTGTTCATAGTTTGACTAAGCTCCAAAATGTGACAAATACTGTTCACATGAATTTTCAAATGACTACTGGATTATTGTAAGTATTGTAGAGAAATGCCGTGAAGAAATTGAGAAATAGAATTTGTCTATGATCTTGTAAAGACCCCCGGTATTTCCAGATAACTGCAGGTTTTATTCTTCATTTTGATATTTATTTTTCAACTGAACTGAAGTTTTTTATCAGAGACCAGCAATGAATTGTTTACTTGAGGAGTACATATTGAATAAATGAAGTTATTTTACATGCGGGAGCAGCATAGATTCAGGTATTAAGTTTTCACAATACACCCCTATACATCTACTATGGTAATAGGATATTGAAACAATGCATTCTTTAAGCTGTGCTTCAACATATTGGGATATTTTGACATACCTATTTAGTTTTATTTTATTAACCATTTGCTCTATGGGATGGCTGTTATTTCATAGGTGAACAGTGTAGATCCAGATCAGCCATCACATGATCTATACTGTTAGCTTAGAGGTTCATTAGGTTATTTCTTACCAAGAAGCTGATCTACACCAGTTGCAAATGTGAAAATATCTGTATATATGGAGTAAACAGTTATAACATTTAGCATAAATGCACGATAATATGCTTTGAGTCATCCTTAAAAATTGTTTGTTTGCTTGTCTGACTCTTCAGATTTGGCGAGACTCAAAGTTATTCAACTCTTCTGATGTTTTAAAATGATTCTTTACTCATATATGAGCCGCTCCGTGAGGAAACCGGTAATAGTGACATAAACACATAATGACGTAATTGCAATTTTGACGTCACAGGTCAGTTTTGAGTACATGTAGACAAGAGCATGCTTGTTTACATGTTGTGAAGTTTTTAGCGTGTTTAATAACTTCGATTGAGAAATGTAGAACCAATTTAATGAAAAGTGATTTAGAGGTAAGGAATTAATTACTCAAACTGTATTCAATAAGTACGAACTCACTAGAATAATTTTTTGTGTGAACACGCCGTTTCAAGGCGACAGTACAACTGTTGGTGGTGCCATTTTTGTTTTCATTTTCATGTGGTTTTCGCATTACGAATAAAAACATTAAATATGTGTGACTTTTAACGAATGATCGACAAACAATTTTACAATAAATCTGTTTATCAACAGATAGAGATAAGTCAAAATGATATTTTCTAGATTTATATATTAAGACCAAAAGAACAATCACTGTATGATAAATACCTCCACCACAGTATATATGCCCCTTCCTCCAGCCATTGAGGGATGGACTTACCGGGGCTTTTTCAGGGATATTTGGGAAAAAGGCCCCTGCTCAAATTGGGAATTTTTTACATGGTATCTATCTAGTGGTTTTAAACAGGTTGCATAATATAGATTCAAGGAATGTAGATTTAACAGATCACTGATCAAAAGTAAACAAACTAATTTTGTCCCTTGATTACATAGATTCTCTTGTTTGTTTCTATTTTGTATGCAAAATAAGTTATTTCTGTTGAAATGGGAATTTTTTTCTTAAAATTGGGAATTTTTTTCTTGAAATTGGGAAAAATGGCTCCTATTTGGCATTGGGAATGGGGCCCATTTTCGGTCCCGTGAGACTAGCTGAAAAAGCCCTGCTTACCGACGGACGAAGTAATTCTAGAATAGTCCCCACCTCATATGTGCGTATTATAACGACTGAACTTTTAAATAACATTCGGGCACTTGAAACGACTTTACAGGTGATTTAATTATAAATATCATAGAACATGGTGTGACTTGAATTTCAGGTTGAGTTAAATCAAGTATTGTTAAGTCCCGATTTTTATACCTAAGCCACATGTGGTGGGGGATATCCGTCCGTCCGCCCGTCGCAGGACAAAGGGATATATACTGTGGTGGGGATATGAATCATATTCAGTGACACTATTGTTTACTTTTAAGTAAAAGTGCAGGTTGGTGTTCTTGTGTTTTCACACAACGCTATGTTTATCGCTATTATAAATGAGCAAGAAATAATTTGTGTTTTTATATAAAAAATGTTTTCAATGGTTTAAGATAAAAGTGGCTAATTGTTATTTCAACATTACAGGAGTTCAAAACGTGAAAACCCTCGACAAATGAGAGGGAGTTGTAAAGTCGTCTGCCCATCAAAATGACGCTATGCGATATCAAGCATGGCAGTGGCGTGACTGGAAATCCCTTATCGGCCCAATCTTTAAACAGATACAGGGCATTCGGTTAGTATTTTACTTTCTACCTTTAAAATCAGTATTTCCCTTAACTTTTTTCTTACATCTACCCCATTTATGACACAAATGACGCATTTTACAAGCCCTAATTTAGTATTACTAGCCCCGGATCAAGCATAATGGGTTATTGTTAAGTCGACATATATAAAACGTTTTTGCACATTATTATATTTTTTATATTAGCATAACGTTTTCATTCAATGTTTATATTATCAACACTTGGTTTGGTTGTTTTCAGAAAGTGCCAGTACTTCAGGATGACAGCAGACGAGCCAGTACGACAAGGCGCTGGACAGCCAGACATTATGATAAATATTCGCCGTACAACCAAGGTGAACTCCCGCCCGTCCTGCCAAGTGAACCGACCCGTCAGCATAAAGAGTATCTATACAGAAAAGTCCGCCAATATCTCCATCCTGAAAACCAGGAAGCTGCGTGTCCTACACCATGATAAGACTTAGTGTTTATGTAGATACGGCAATACATTGTATTTACAGTCCTACCATTTTGACATGGTCCGTCGTAATATTTGGACCATAAGGTGTTATTTTGATATGTTTGGTTCTTTTTGTATCGTTATTACAGACTCATGTTGTCATTTTAAAATTTATTATTGAAAGTGTTAAGTACTTGAAGTAAAGACTATTGTTTTGTCAAAATTGTATTTTTCCATTGCGGCCCTGAATAAAAAAAAAACTAATAATCGTGTTCTTGATTTTTCATTTATAATGTCACTATGTGTCTGTGTAAGTTCAACGCCGAATATATAACAATAAGGTCATATTCAATTGAAAACACCGAGTTAAGGGTGTTGAATTACGTGACATCTGTAAACAAATCCTTATATTAATTATTTTCAAGGGTCAGTTTCACGCATGTTCATTTGATGAATAAAACCGTCAGTGACGTCAGCAAACTAGTATGTTAATGTTAAAAGTATGGTATTTCGATGTCCATTAACTTCATTATAAGCCAATAATATTAAACTGATTGTATCGACGTTGATAAGAACATGTATGGACTCCGTTTTACAAAACAGAAAGAGATAGCTACGGGTACACAATATACATGTAAAGCGTGGTTTCGTTGTTTTAAAAGAAGCCGTAGGTTTACAATTCACCTGATAAAATTTAAAGACTGATTTTGACTAGTTATTTTTTGTAATTACATGTTTTACATTGTAGCTTCATGCAATTCATTATTTTAAATGCAACTTACTACGGTTCGTGTCAAAGAAAAATTAAGTAGCGTGGAGAAATGATACTTCTTGTCTTTGTGATGCGATACAACACTATTTAAATAAAGGTTTTCTAAAAAAAATATAATAAATAGTAATTCCTTTGACATTGTTTAACATGAATATCGAATCCCAGCTAAATACTAAAATAAATTTTAAATTTGACTGGTAAATATCCTTTATAACTTTAAGCGAACGACTTGACGTCGACGTCTTTTTTGCCAGAATTAAACCACTGTACCTTGTGCTAGTGTTGACCAGTTTTGGTGGGCTAAAAATCATCATAACAAGGAAATATTGGTATCAAATCAACGGGAATTGATTGGGCTTTATGAATATGTAAAAAACTCAATTTCGATTTTTTGGTCACTATCGCCGGTTTTCTCACGGAGCGGCTCATATATAATTGTATGTAGGTAAAAAAAGTTATTCTTACTAACCTACACACACCAATTACTCTTTATTAGGGCAACTGCAAACAAACAGTTTTCAAGGTTGGCCTTAGTCAGATATTCTGTCCATGCAGTTATGATCTATACTCTGAAAGCAAAAATAAAAGGTATCCACTCTCATACCAGTAATTTTGCAAAAAAAGTAAATGAATATTCAAAATGCTTTACTAACATTTCCTGTTGTCATTTAACAGCCAGATTCAAATAATTGACTCAATTTTGATCAAGTGAAAACCAAAAAAAGGACATCTGCATTTGTGAAAAGGAAGTACGTTTTTATTTAGGCAATTATGTATAGACTTCAGAATAAACATGTGGATCACACCATTTAAAAGATAAGCTCAAAACATAACAATTGCTTCTTTGTGTCAGATGTTGATGTTGAAAAACTGGTGGTGCCTATAACACATGTTTTATAATAAAAACTGTACTTATTACAATATACACCTTCTAAACATGTTATTGTTGACTGGAAACATAGTTTAATGGATTAAACATGCAAAGTTTATGGAATATAAACAAAAACGACTGCTATTTTAACAACTATCATGAGTACATGTATGTTAAGATTTACAGAAAATAACTTTATAACATTTACAGAGAGGCATTACCAATGGGGTCCTACCGATATACTGAGTTACCTCCCATTAAGAGTGACTTCCCTTGCTGATTGGGTAGTTCCGGTTTAGAAGCGGTCATAAAGCGTAGCGTTAAAAGTGTATATAAAAAGTCTCAAAGTGCTTTTGAAGTTAAAATGCATTGATGAAAGAACAAAAAAAGTGAAACAGGCATATCAGGAATAACCTCCATCTTTGTAAATTTATTTTTAAGTAAATAACTAAATGCAAGTTTACCTATTTACGTAACCGCACGTATCATTTATAAATTTGATTTATTGCCTGGCATGGAAATTATGCATGTTTAAAACTTTCACTAAAGTATTCAGCCAATCACCGTTAGGTCAAGCAACCAATGCGTATTAAGAAAAGGGCCTGGTGTTTTATTACCACGTTACGTAATCTAATTAACAAGTCTGGGGTTTTACCAGCTGGAGGTGTGATAAAGGCCTTTTGAAGTTAAGTTGTAGTTTTGTAAGAGGTTGAAATTGTTTCTTTTTGGGGATAAAAGGGTTGCTTTAGGAAACTGACTAGAGATTAAATATTCTAATTAATTGCCATAGTGTTGTTTGAGACCCGAGATTATTTGATATTGGCCACTTAAAGAGTTCCGAACTGAATTTAATAAAATAGCAATCGGGAAAGTTTTACCCAAATATATATTTATTTAATGAATTAAAATTAATTTTGAAACTAAATGAACTGAAATTTTTCAGAAATAAAGAGAAAAACGTGAAAACATAATAAAACAATGTTTGAATAAATTATGTTCTAAATTGTTTACGAATAAGAAAGGACTTTTTGGAGAAAAAAGAGCAGTGTATTGAAAAATACGTCAATACGAACATGGCACACATCTATGAAAAGAATGGTTTGTGCTTTCAATTTGTAGGAAAAAAGTAAAAGTATTATTTTAATCTATTAAATTTCTGACAAAAACATGTTGCATGGGCATAATTAAAGAACATGTATAAAAGTGAACGGGCGTTTCCATTGGCGGACGTCAAACTTCATTTTATATCATGTGTTATGAATTTACTGCCTTTTTAAAGGTTTTCTAACTTTTCTTTTTCCTCACATCTTCCATTTTTGAGCATAAGAAATTCGTATTTCTTACTCTTTATTAGTTACCGAAGGGGTCGAACATAACGATGTTAAACACAGACCTCTCAAACGTATTGAAATGCTTAGAATAGAAAATTTAAATATTATGCGCTGCACTATAAAAACTTTCTATTTTTTCTATTAAATGATAATCAATCAAAAGTTTTTATGCATTATGTTGATCTCTGACCAACCAGACCCTATAAAAACGTATTTGAAAGGACCACGGATGACTACTGCATGTATGTTTTAATATTGTCAATCTCAGACCGGAACTACCCAGTGACAGGTGCGCGTTACAAAGGGAGGTAACTTAAGACAGAATATTGAGATAACTCTGTATATCGGTAGGACCCCATTAAACAAAGAGCAGTAATGTACTACATGTAACATACTTGTAATTGTACATATATGTATTAACAAACTTTAATTTAAATTCAATAAAACTTTTCTGAATTAACAATGTTAACCCTTTCCTGTACAGACGCACCTTTATTGCTAGGGCGAACAGTTAAGATCCAGATCAGCCAGCACATCCGTGCCGACTGATCAGGATCTAAACTGTTCGCTTTTTGATTCATTAGGTTATTTCTGACCAAAATGCGACCAGTGCAGATCCTGATCAGACGGCACGGATGTGCTGGCTGATCTGGATCTTAACTGTTCGCCCTAGCAATAAAGGTGCGTCTGTACAGAAGGCTGATCTGGATCTACACTGGTCGCACACGCGTAAAAATGCGTATATATCCAGGAAAGGGTTAAAGAAACAAAAAAAGTTATCCAACAGTTAAGGAGGAAAAGTGACGGAGGAAATTGTATTAAGTAGGTGTATCTTATTCATATTTTTCTAGATGTTAAATGGTACATATCATCAGGTTATATGAAACAGACTGTTTACAGTCTGTCTTCAATCAAACGAATGCAGACCACTGTACATCACTGTCTGTCCTAACAATGTATTTTCATCGTGCCTGGTACTGCATTGTAATTCAACTGATTTCAATGTTTATTTAATGTTTTGAGCTAAATATGTTTACTTATGTTTGTATAACTTTGTTTGTGCCGTGTGGCGGCTGTAAAAAGTCTCCCCGTACATTCTATCAGTGCTGTTATCAGTTACGTCCTTTGAAGGTCATTGAGCACGATACTTATGTACTAAGTTAATAGTACTTCTAAAATTACTTTTGTTTTTATATTTCGGCCAGTTTAAAGATAGGTGGTTTCAATATCCCAGCCAATAAGGTTTTGGATATTGTCCAATCACCCCCAAGGATATACTTCCTGCTTTTTAAATTTTGCCTTTGGCGTTGTCTGTGATACGCAGGATTTATATTCTAAGATCCCCTATCAAAATTCTATTCTTTTTAGTTCCGCCCATTGTTTTCTCGTTTAGGGCAAACCCATTCTTTTATCTGGGGACCATACGCCGCTGAACATGGAATATTGGTATTAATCTGAAAATACCTCATTGAAGGTTCCATGTTCACCGCCATATGCATACCATCGTTTGGGATGGATCAAAATTGTACTGTTTATTGGTGTAAATATTGAGTAGTGCTCAACCAGGGGCTAGGCGGCGTGGGCAGTAATATGCAATCCCATTACTGCCCATGAACAGGCTCAATAAAACCGAGCCTGCAGTATTTTCATATTTGTCATGTTTGGTGGCTTTCAAAGTTCCCTTTTCATCTATTTCATTTGAAATGTAATTTTAATGTTTGAGCAATAGAGGCCAAGCTCAAGCAAAATCGTGCACCAGTCGAACTAAACAATTACCTGCATATATATATGCAGTATAATAATATTACTTGTTTGAATTGAGACAATAAATTTGGAGTACCTACATATCAGTTGCAATGGTGGAACAACTTTTGTATATAAACTCATGTGTGCAGCTTACATTTAGACACTAGTTAGTCAAGGATAAATTGATAATCGTGCATACTTTCTCCATTACTTTGCTAGCTTCCTCCATAACTTTCCTCCATAACCCATAATTAAAAGGGTAAATTTTAATTATCTTATGGCTTCTGACCATATTACTTGATGGCTTCTGTGATAATAGCGAGGCAGCCAATTGATAACGACAATTTAATTAGCACTTGAAGCAATCATGATACTTTTGGTTACGGAAGAAAAATTACAGAGGAAATTTTTTTAACATTTTATTACTAATATTTGCAATAAATAATACTTATTTAGTGATGGTACATATTAATCAATTGATAATGATGTAATTGATGTAAACTGTTTGATCCATGGAATTAACATAGATTAAAAGAAGTGAAATACACAGTTACGGAGGAAATTTTATTATCGGACATTAAGAATTTTGTGTTAAGGCTATGACAAACAAAAATATCAAAAAGCTGCATGTGTTTTACTTTTAAATACATAATATTTGATAATTCTATAAAATATTTATGCCTTTATAACTGTTTTTATCTTATTAAATACCACCAGAGGTGAGGTTTAAAAATGGTTATGGTAGGAAAGTAGTTTTTTGGCAACAACCCTTATAACCAGTGTCATTTGAAATAGAATCCAATTGCAACAGAACTATCAAATATCATATTTTCATTTGCCTTAAGCATAAAAAACAGCAAATTTCTTAATTGCCAATCATCATATTTCAACAATTTTACTGTAAAATTGATGTTTTGCCTGACATGCTGAAAAGTGATGTTACTAGACATTAAGCATGCTATAAAACTTTAAGGAAGTAACATACATGGCTATCTCAGTGAACATAAGTAAACATCAGATCTCTCACCAAAATAGCAAGCTTTAATTTTAGGGTTTTAATCTTGAAGATTTGCTCTTCCAAAGGCTGGCTACATGTTGTTTTTTTTTTTAATTTGAGTCAATTTTTTTGAATCAGGCTGTTAAAAGAAAATACACAATTATTACAGAATTATCTACCCTTTGTTAAAATTTGAGCTTTTAGATAAAGCTTAGGGTTCTTGACAATATAATGTAAATAAAAAAAATCTTTATGTGGTCAATAAATTCATAAAACATTTGTTTATAAGAAACAGTGCTAGAATGCCCTAACAGTTTGTTTTCAATTACCTCCCATTCTATTAAAAATATTGTTTTAAAGTACTTAATAAATTTTGATTTAAAAGACAATTTCTTAGATCAGTGTGTGAAAGATTTTGTTCATTATCAGTCAAATTTACCAACAATGGAGATCAAATAAAAAACTTTTTTCAAATGTTCTTTGTCAAATGAAATTACTTTAATGAGAATATAAGGGTAAGGAGTGGATAGTTTTTATATTTTCTGAGTATAGTTAAACCATAAGAAAATCCAAGTGATATTCTTTAATCTTGGATGTTGTTATTTCAGGAATCAAAAAGAGCATATGTGATACCAGCTGCAGTGCATTGTTTACACAAAACCTACTGGAAGAATGGAACAGTATGTAACTATTTGCCCAAACTGGGTTATCTTAGAAAATGCTGATACCTACCTTAGTGTTTTTACTTAATAAAACAGACTTATAAATGGGCTCATGGTGGTAATTAAATCACTACTGCCCATGCGTCATTGCCAATCCACAGCAAATAAAATGGGTTGCATAAGACTACTTTGTGGATGATGCATGCAACGAATTTACAACATGTTTAAAAAATGTGAAATATGCATATCAGGAATTGCCACATTCAGAAAAACCAGCCTCCCCACACAGTCAACAAGAAGAGGGAGAGAGAGCATGGATAATAAACTGATCAGTTTCAAAAAAGACACCACAAACAATTAACAAAAATGAGAACCCAAGTGGTTACTGCCTTGGAATGGTCATTGGCAAATCAAATTGCCACTGGGTGATCAAACCAGGTTCTAGGGTGCACCAACCTCACACTTGCCCCAACAGGTTCTCAAATCAACATACACGTACAAGTTGTCTTGGTGAAATAACTCCAACCCACATATCAGCTCAACAATGTTGCATGCATAAGCACACATACATACAAAACATAAGAAACTAATAGCATTGCAAAGCCAAAGGGGCGGGTACTCAATGATCTTACCAAGACCAGAGCTCCTAAGATTTGAGCTTTTGTAACAAGACATGGCTCTTGGGGAGCAGAGCTATTTTTTACTAAATGATGTCTACAAGTAAAACTTTTAAAATCTTATTCTCAAAAACTTTCATCCATTTTCCAGAAATATTTCACAGAAACATGAATTTGAAGACTCTCTATTAAAGTCATTAATAAAAAAAACATCATCGCAGCCAAGGGGCAGATCCTGTTACATAAAGTGCATACAAATGTATAGTAAGTATAATAGATTGTGATATTTGTTGGTAGGTACAGGAGCATTTACCTTCACTGACGGAGCTCCGCAACAAGGCAATATCCACAGTGAAGTCCCTCAGACAGGACCATAAGAGAGCCCTGAATCCGACACCTTACAAGGTATACCATGTTATTTTTTCTTTGGTGGATCAAACTGAACCCTTTTCTCCATTTAAACAGGTTTTATCACATATCTAGATCTATACTGGTCTCTTTAATAGTCTGAAATACTGTATAAGTACTTACTTTGGCAGGGGTTTAATTTTGGCTAAATTGGGAGTCAGGGTCAGTTGCGCAAATAAAAAACACTGCCAATAAAAATCACTGTCAATTAATAACACCGCCATTTTAATATCTGGAAGGTAGACAACTATGATACACTTGCACATATTATGTTGCAGATTTCTCAGTTTGATCCAATATAATTAGAATATGTGTTGAATAAAATGAAGCAATCTATTAAAAGTTAGCTGCGCTAATGTTTTCACACTGGTATTGTAATAATGTGCTGTTAATTACTGAATGTCAATGTTTTATTTTTACAATCTCTATGTGTTTATGCCAATTTTTCATTAAGCATTTTATTTTGGCAGTCTGGTTTGTTTGTGCCAATTTATAACCCTGCCAATTTAAAACACTTCAAAATACGCCAAAATTTGACACCGCAAATATTAAGCACAATACAGTAACCAAATGAATCAAGACAACAGTATAGATCCTGATCAGGCAGAAGAGATATGCTGCTAATCTGGATCTACACTGTTCATTCATGGGAAAATAGCCTTTACCCATGGGGTAAAGGGTTAAAGCAGTTTGTTCTCTGAAAATCATTTGTGTGATTATTACTTTTGAATAACAGAGTATAAGAGATTCAAGCATTGGGTTAGATGCAACTAAATATGTACACAGATACAAGATGTATTTGTATCATTGTCATCGACCTTTCCATATTTTTTGCTGATTTTAACATTTTATATCCAGGGCTTTTTCAGCCTATCTCACGGGGCCGATATTCGGCCCCGTTCCCAATCCAAAATAGCGACCATTTTTCCCAATTTAAAGAAAAAAATTCCCAATCTAGTAAATTTATTCCCCTTTTGAACCGAAACGCATTTTCTTAAAAAATGATAAACGAGAAACAATAATATCGAGACTTTTCAAGCCCGAATCGTTTGTTTATCGGCGATCTGTGAAAACTTCTTTCCGTGAAAATGTATGTACTGGTGTACAAACCGGTATTTACCGTAACGCAAGTTGAAGCTGGAGCGCGGCGCCCATGATTCCAGATAACTTATATTATGGTCAAATAATGGTTTGAATATTAACAGAAATTATATTTTTTATTTTGTTAACAAATGTTTTTTCGCGATAATCGTTCGACTGCGTACAAAACAGAAAGGATGAATCAAAAATGGTATGTGCAGTACCGGCTTGTATACTGACCCGCGAAAACTAGTGACGAAAATTTAAAAATGTCGTATAATAGTAAAAACTATGCAAAAGGGCCGCGAAAAAAAAGATGCCAAGGGTACTCCAAAACTAAACTCTCTGTGGAACAAAACGTCAAAATGTTGCAAAAGTTCTTTCCCAGTCAGTTGAAACTTGCCAAGTTTCTATAGATCAGATGATGGCCATTCTACTGTATAAGTGATACATCTGTAAAGCTGTCAGAACAAACCCTGGAAGAGATCTGTAACATTTCCAGGAACACTAAAGCAAGGCAAATCAAGCTATAGTGTAGATAAATGAATGTTGAAATTTCCCAATTTGGTTTGATTTGTTGATACTTTTTCCCCAAATTTGACTATTTACCGCGTAAAAAATTCCCAATTTGGGCAGGGGCCTTTTTCCCAAAAAAACCTGAAAAAGCCCTGATATCACTGTTTTTTTGCATTTATATGTTTTATGTACTATTTTAACTACTTTTAAAAATGCATTAAGTGATAGTCATATTGAACATAATGTTTTCAGGTTTCGCTGAGTTCAGATCTGTACACGTTCATGCACAACCTTTGGCTGGACAATGCTCCTATAGGAGAACTATCATAGATTTTGATGCAAGGTAAACGGTTAAAACCTATAGACCAACAAGCATGCATTTTAAATGCACTGCTGTAGTTTTTGACACCAGGTGTTATAAAACAGACTGGAAACCAGTAAAAGATCTCAGCCATTGGTTGAAATTTAGCATCAGAAGTCAGAAGTGGCTAATGGGAAGCTTGAGATCTGAGACTGGTTTGATGCTTATAACCTTGGAGCCCAGTCTGATCTCTCGGGTCTGACTTAAATTGTTTCAGTGTGATCTTACTGTTATAATGCTAGAACTGAAATATTGTCAAATTAACCCTTTCCTCCATATATACGCATTTTTATGCATGTGTGACCAGTGTAGATCCAGATCAGCCGGCACATCTGACTCGTCTGATCAGGATCTGCACTGGTCACATTTTGGTCAGAAATAACTTAACAAATCAATAAGTGAACAGTTTAGATCCTGATCAGACAGCATGGATGTGCAAGCTAATCTGGATCTACACTGTTAGCACACGTAATAAAGGTGTATCTATGTAGGAAAGGGTTAAGTCACTCCTGTAACTATTGTATTTCAACTTGCATAGTGACAATATGAACATTTGACAGGAAGTTTTTGATAAACTCTACAGTGAAATTGAGCAATTAACCCTTTACTTCATAAATACAACTTTTATCTTATAGACAAACTATGTAGATCCCTATCAGCAGGATCATGCATGCCGTCTGATCAGGATTAACACTTTTGCTTTTAGATTCATTTGGTTATATCTGACCAAGAAGTCACAAATGTAGATCCAGATCATCAGCATGGATGTGCTGGCTGATCTGGATCTACACTGTGCACATGCGATAAATGGTTAATAATTTAAGTATGAATGTACAAAGTTAGAATAAAGAACTATAAGTAAGGGGATTTGCTTATTTGGCAGATGATCCAACTTATTCCAGCACACTTGTTACTGTGGTATCATTTAATTTCGCTGGCACGAAATTTCGCGCGATTGCCGAAAAAGACTGTTTCGCATGGACGTAAATTCGCGCAAAATTCACTTTTTCAAACAAAATAATTATTATTATTGATATTTTACCGACCCGTTATCAGTATATTGTGTTGATTTGAACACGCGAGCTATCATGTGTCATGAGTCAATTACCACTTCCTTTATTAGTCAATTTTCGGACCGCTGTTTATTCGGCGCCGCTAATTGACATGGATCTCGTTTGATCCATCTATCTGGACCGTTCATATCATAATTGGCATGTTTAATTGCGTACCCGTTTTATGGTCTAAAGTGTCAATTAATTGCGAAACAGTTACTCAAAAAAGTGTTCGATGTTGATAACTTAAAAATGAGATGACAACGATACTGTTTGGTAAAAGGTGACCTGACCTAAATGCGCGGACTAAATTGTCGTTCAAGTTTTGAAGTAACATTAAACATATACCAAAAGAAATTCGACAGTTATAACTTATTTTAATTTCTTTATTAACATAATTACTCGATACTTCAAATTTATATCAAATAGCGATACGGGCAACTATATATAAAGTAAAGGTCCATTCGGACATTAGCACGTTTCGGATATGTACATGTATGTGGAACCTTTTGGTCATATTTTAGCTTAGGTTTTAATTCGCGCACTGGCCCGAGCGCAAATTAAGCGAAAATTAAGCCATCGCTAAATTAAATGATACCACAGTAGATCTGTAGGAATATTCCAGTGCCTGCTTTTTCAATTGACTTGTTAATAGCCGTTTTTGGAATTTGAGGGAGCTGTTGTTAGTAGAATGACACTTACAAATAGTAACAAATATGAATTTGTTAAGAATAGCATGGAGCCAAATACATGACGGTACATGCATAGACTGGGTATAATAAATAATAATTATAATAATAATAATCATTATGATAATAATAATATCTTTATTTTAAGAAGGTAACTCATTAAGACAAGATCTATGACAACAAACACAAACAAATGCATATACAATGTATGTTTTGCCTTTATCATGTTTATATAGTTAGATTTCTTGTTCTCTATTTCAGGAACAAGAACCAAACAACCATGTGCAAGTAAAGAAAGACAGTGTTCAGATCATGTCATTTGTCACTAAAAGGACTTGTGAACAATACAATTATTTTTTTAACTGACAATTAGAAACATATCAAAATTAAAAGCATTACTTAATTTTATATTAATTAACAACTGATCCCAGGTTGTAATATTAACAAAAAAATAACAACTGACCACATTTTTGGAAAAATAGGACTGGTGTACAAATTACTAACACAACTGATCATTTTTATGGAAATTTTTATAGAACAATTGGCCGCTGTTTTAGGAATTAACATTGAACTCCCTGCAGCAGTTACCTCCCCTGACATTAAAACTGACCACTGCCACCTTGAGCAAAAAATTTCAGCTAAGTTTGTTTTTTTAAGTTTTGATTGTTATTGATAGTTTTTTATGTACTTGTATTATTTTTAATCAGGAAATGAAATAAATGGCAATCTTTATTTGAAATAAATTTTCTTTATTAAAAATCCCTTTATTCCATATATACCCGGTACATGTTTTAATGCTTGTTATGTAGATCCAGACCAACCAGCACATCTACACTGTTCACACATGCAATAAAGGTGTATCTTTAGAGTAAAAGGCTAAAATAATTAAATTTTTGTCATATGCCTTCTTTGAAGCAAACCTGTAACATCTTTTGTTATGTGATGTCAGTTTTATTTGAAGTGGCATTGATTTGTCTGGTATAGCTTCAGAGGGAAGTAACTGCATCAGAGTTAGTATTAATTTATTTATTATGTGATGCTTAATAGTATCTTATCCTTTTTTATCATGTTTTGATTCCATTTTATTTAGACCCAGCAAGTGGGGATTAAAGCCCATCAGACTGCATTAATTTGAGCCAAGTCATGAGAATTTTGGGGAGATATTTGGAACTTGATAATATTAACTTTTTTAGTATCATTTTATTTTTATCTATTGTGAATGTGTGCCATATTTTATGCTTTATTTTATAATTATCTATTATCACAAATATATATTTACAGTTACTACAACATTTTATTTACCTATTTCACAGTTATATACAATTATCAGGGATGTATCTAGAGGGGGCTTATTTTGGTTGCTCATTACCTCCCTTTTTGGGTAGCAGTATTTAATTTTCATGGGATGTTGGCCAGAAATTTGGAAACGATTATGTTATGACACTAAGACTACCTGAAACAAACCCCCTGTCTGAAAATCATGCATTGACCCTACAGTTATTATATGATAACAAGATCTGGTCCCATTTCAGCGAATTTGATGCTTGAGATTTGAGACTGGTTTCCATGCTTAGTTTTATAACCTTGGGCACTGTTTTCAAATTAACAGACCAATTTTGATATAATTTCTTAATATGCCAAAAAGCCGAGGAGAATATATTGCAGAGTAGATAAATTTGTGTTTCTTAGTGATATCACATATCCCGTTTGAGTTAGTTACAATGTCTTCTTGTTTTGAACAGTACAGTGGTGGATCAAAAGGGCGTTCAGGGATGTTCCTCGAAATCTCTTTATGAAGAGCAATATTTAATTTTCATGTGGATTTTGGCCAGAAAGTTGGAAATTATGTAAAAACACTAAGACTGTCCAAAAGGGACCCCATTCTGGAAATCTTGCTCCCGACCCTGCAATATTACCTTTAAAGGGTAATAGCAGTTGCTATTTTTGGACACATGAATAGCTAAACCAGTTGTATTATAAAAGATTTTTTTTAGTTTAATAATAAAAATATATTAATATTGACCAGATCTCAGATTTTCTCATGGCATGGCTCATGTATTCATGGAGATTCTTGTTTACCTGCTGGATTGATTCAAGTAATACACATTCCAGACTATTTAACCCTCTCCTTGATATATACGCCTTTTTACACATGTGCGACCAGTGTAGATCCAGATCAGCCAGCACGTCCTTGATGTCTGAACAGAATCTGCACTGGTCGCATTTTGGTCAGAAATAACCTAATAAATAAAAAAAAACAGTTTAGATCCTGATCAGACGGCATGGATGTGCCAGCTGATCTGGATCTAAACTGTTCACCTTCGCAATAAAGGTGTCTATAGAGGAAAGGGTTAACCCTTTCTGATTAGGATATACACTGCTGCTTTTTGATTTGTCAGGTTATTTCTTACCAAAAAGCAACCAATGCAGATCCTGATCAGATGGCATGAATCAGGCTGATCTGGATCTACACTGGTCACAAATGCTTTAAAACTTGTATATGTGGTGGAAAGAGTTAAGATCCAAGTCAATGCCAAAAGTATAAGCCAAAATGAATAAATTCAGGGACATGTGTTGGCATTTTGGTAAACAATCAAATTTTTTTTAAGGCAAAGACAATCGTGATTTTACCTCTTGCAATGGAGAAAGATGAGTTTGTTTAGGAATTTACATAAACACTTCCTCCATATAATACATCTCGTGGGCAACCACTGCCCAAGATCATAAAACTAAATCTGGAGATCAGTCTCAAATCTCAAGCATCTGATTGGCTGAAATGGCAACCAGTCGCCATTTCAGCCAATCAGATCCTTGAGATTTGAGACTGATCTCAAAACTTAGTTCTATGATCTTGGGCACACATGATTTTCACTGTTCGCTTCTATGTCAGATCTTAATGAACCAAAAAGTGAAGAGTGTAGATCCTGATCAGATGGCATGAAAGCCATAGAATTTGTATGTATGGAGCAAGGGTTAATGACATTCTGCTGAATTAATTTAGAGCAGTTGTTTGTTAATAAAATTTCTCCGTTATTAAATTGAAAATATCAGGTTATATTTATTGGTACACTAAAACCCTGCATAAAGACCAGCCTGATAATAAGACCACTGTTTCAAATTCTCTTTTAACCCTTTCCTGGATATATACACATTTTTACGCGTGTGCGACCAGTGTAGATCCAGATCAGCCGTCACATCCGTGCCGTCTGATCAGGATCTGCACTGGTCGCATTTTGGTCAGAAATAACCTAATGAATCTAAAAGCGAACAGTTTAGATCCTGATCAGACGGCACGGATGTGCCAGCTGATCTGGATCTAAACTGTTCGCCCTAGCAATTAAGGTGTGTCTGTACAGGAAAGGGTTAACAGTATTGCAGTGTTTTTTCTCTGGAATTAAAACTACCCCATTATTAAGGCCAAATTTGTCTTCTTCTCAGAGCTGGTCTTTATAGAAGGGTTTCACTTTACATGGATGGGAAACATAATATTAGTACTTAACACTTAACATAGTTTTATTTATTAGTAATTTTAGCTTTGAAGCCATTGTGTTTGTTAATTTAATCAAAATAATCAGTGTTTTCACATGTTGAAGTCCTTTACAAGAGAAATATAGTCAGGAGTTAAGTTAATTTTAGGCTTTTCATCATGGTAACCTTTTAATCGTGCGGACGAATTGTATAGATCCAGATCATCCTGCACATGATTGTGTCCTGTCAGATCTGAATTCATAATGTTACAGTTTTTGGTAAGAAATAATCTAATAAAATAATGTGAACTGTAAAGATCCTGATCTGACCACATGGATGTGCAACCTGATCTGCATCTATTCTGAAGGGGTCTATAGTGGTTGCATGAAAAATATCAACCTTTCCTCCATAAATATGCCTATATGGCATTGGGAAACAGTGTAGATCCAGATCAGCTGGCATATCTGTGCCATCTGATCAGGATCTACACTGTTCGCTTTTTGATCTATTAGATCATTACTGACTAAAAAGCCAACAGTGTAGATTCTGATCAGACAGCACTGATACGCTGGATGATCTGGATCTACACTGTAAGCCTATCTAATAAAAGGTGTGTATATCGAGGAAAGGTATCCATGGACATAAATGGTTATCAAGATACTGTAGTAAAATGTTTTAAAGTGTTTCTATGTTGTTATGCAAGCAATCAGAACTTGATATTTATTTATGAATCTGTAGAACAGAATCTGTTGTTGTTGTTTTAATTGTTTTAATATTAAACATTGAAATATTAAATCACTAGTAGAGATTGTTAAATATTAAACATTGACAGGGGTGGATCCAGAAGAAGGGGTTCAGTGGGGTTATTCGAATCCCACTTTTGGGCAGCAATATTTATTTTTCAAGGGGATTTCATCAAGTTGGAAATGATCATGAAACTACCCAAAGTCTGGCCCAGATGAACCCCCATTCTGGACATACTTCATCTAACATTAAATGAAACATCAAATCACCAGTAAAGATTGTTACAGTATTGTTCTAAATAGTATTAAATATATTAGAGATATAACTTGACTTGTAACTCTTTTTCATTTTCCCTTGAATTTTAATAGTTTTCATCCCTCTCTCTGCTTACCACTTTGGTTGCACGACGGTGGCAGGGGTTTAAGTGTTTATGAAGGTTAATGTAGAAATCTTTTATAAGAACCTAAACGCTATATTTTTGTTATGCCTGTTGTCGTGTTTTTGCTGATTTGACTCCTGAAGCTCTGGTCTCAGTAAGATCAATTAGTAGCCACCCCTTTGGCTTCAAAATGCTATAAGCTTCTTATGTTTTATGTGTTTGTGTGCTTTTGCATGCAACATTGTTAAGCTGATTGGTGGGTTGGAGTTATTTCACCAAGACAACATGTACTACTACTAGTGTGTTGATATGAGAACCTGTTGGGACAAGTGTGAGGTTGGTGCACCCTTGATCCTGGTTTAAACCCCCAGTGGCAAATTGTTTTTGCCGCTGGCCGTTCCAAGGCATTAACCCCTCGGGTTCTCATTTTTGTTAATTGTTTGTGGCGTCTCATTTGAATTTGATATGCTGATGCAAATGATGCATCTTTTCTTCTCTTTTTCGCTGCGTGTTTTGATAGTGTTGGGATTCATGATATGCATATTTCACTTTTCTTAAAGAAAACAATATGAACGAGGCTAAGGCCGGTATTCCATGGTTCCGTGAAGCGTATTCCTTGTCCGTGTCCGCGATTTTTCACTCACGCGGACCGGACACGGAGATATAGAATATAGCCAACGATATCTTTGGTGAGTGAAAATCGCGGACACGGACGCGGACACGGACAAGGATCACGGATCACGTACGCTTTACGAAACTATGGAATACCGGTCTAAGTCTGATACGATGTCACAACTAGCTTTTTATGAAACATCGAACAATTTTCCTTTTTTGGTACTGACGAAAAAGAATTGTAATTCTGATCAATAGAGAATGAAATACTAAGAACTATTAAAATGTTTATAATGACATCAGCGTATCATTTACTAATTTCACAGCCTGCTTCACTTGATGTCGTAGCACATTATTTACAGTGATAATACATGCCTTCCTGTTTACATTGACATCGTAGATTCATCGGAAAATGGAGAGTGTTTGTGATTTTGTGAGAGACAATTCTCGTTATCTGGCAGCCGGGGCGGCGTTGCTGGGAACCGTTGTACTATATAGAAGATACCGGAGAAAGCCAAGGTTAGAATCTTTTAGATTCCCGGCTGATGACACCATTAATATGCAGGCGCGTAGTTGTCTAAACACGAGTACGCGCTTAATCCGCACGATTCACTTTAATACGCTCATAATGCACCATGCACACTTTTGTCAGAAATTTCCAAGGGATGAATCCCCTCCATAACGGTTATGAATACGGGGCTAGCTACGCCCCTGATGTGGAATTATATTCGTCAGAAATGGAAGATTAATCTTATTACCACTAATAACTTATTACTATTACGTTTGTTTTCTAATTAACAAAATAGTTTGCATTGAATTAATGACAAATGCCAAGTAATATAATAATTATTAATAGCTGCAAGATTAAATTTGCAAACAAGATAAACATGACACTCGGATATCTTGTAAACGGGCTAACATTCAATCATAAAACCTTATCGCTCACTGTATAGCATCCTGTATGACATGCACATACTTTGTGCTATGTTTCTCTATAAATCCTTAATAAAGTAACAATCGATTTACTGTGCAAGTGATTGTGTATAATTAATAAAATATTTAATGTAATCAGTAAATAATGACCGTCCGTAAGTTGTGGGTATTTTTTCCTGCAACATCTGCATTGCAAATTTCATTTTAACACATGAAGTATTCATTATAATTGTTTTCAGTCTAACTTAAGAGCTTAACCACACTCCTCCCAAGCACGTTCATCGATAAAAAGAAAATTATAAAAATCTCAATAATTGTAAAATGCCGTTAAATGGAATTTTTCACAAATGAATGTTACTAGTGTATCTTTATTTTGCATACAGTAAGACACGTTAGAACAGTAAAGAAAAATAGTTTTATTTAACGGCAGCTTGTCGTTATTGAGACTTTGATAATTTTCTTTTTATCGATAAACGTGATTTGGAGGAGTGTGGTAAGCCCTTAAAATGGCATTTTAACACTATTATGACACAATACCGCATGTTCATTGCATGGAAAGATTTTAGGCTGAGTATTTTCTAGAAAATAAAACACACACATACAATGTTTTTACTTACAAACAATATCACGTTTAACAGGTAAGTGAACAGTGTTGCATCTTCTTCAGAATGCCAAGTTTTAATAAATATAAGAATGGAAACCAGTCTCAAATCTTAAGCATTGGCTGAAAAGGCGACCAGTCGCCATTTCAGCCAATCATTTTCTTGAGATTTGAGACTGGTTTCTATTCTCAGTTTTTTTATCTTGGGGCCAGACTCTACATTTAGTTGCAGGTGCACTGAATTGCCTTAAAAGGTGCTTATATATAAATGAAAATTAGTATGTCCTATACAGTTTATGTCATTGTTTAACTTGTTTGCAGGATGTGTGGCGTAGATTACCCCAAAGATAAGGTAATACTACACGTGTTCCCGCGCACCAAAACTATCCCCAACATGGGGCATTTCGTGATGAAACTAGAAACCTACCTTAGGATCAACAAAATACCTTTTCAGGTAAAAGAAATTATGAGCATTTGTTATTTTTGTGCTTTTGTTTTAAACAAATCACATTAATTATAAAAAATGTCAAGTGTGCTCGCTCGCAAAAACTGTTTTTGTGTCAAATGATAATAAAAACTGTAAATTAATATAAATGTATTTTAGTTACTTTAAGCATTTCTGCATTTAGGAATATGGTGTCCACGATCAGTGCCGAAGATTATAAAACTGAGATTTGAAACCAGTCAAAGATCTCTAGCATCTGATTGACTGAAATCGAGATCAGATCATTGGGATTTGAGACTGGTTTACATTCTCAGTTTCAGGTCTCATCGGATATATGGCTTACATATGTACCGTGCTGATGCTTAACCAACAAAGCAAGTCAACCAGATTCGAATACTACTACATTAGTCGTTATTTTTTTTAGATAGATTTCAATTTCAAAGGAGGTCCAAAGGGTAAAACCCCATGGATAGAATATAACGGCATGACCATGGGAGATTCTCAGCTAATTATCCACTATTTCAATGAGAAGTTTAATATCAACATGAACCAACATCTGTCCAGCCAGGAAAGGGCGACAGCCTGGGCTATTCAGAAGTGGCTTGAAGAGTATACATACTGGTAAGTAGGTGATTGAAGATTTTGGAAGGCTTGTATATGTACATATGATTGTTTAAGCGTAGTATGTCTGTGAATAAAGTTGTAGCAAAATTGGTAGTTCCATGAATTAATTAATGGTAAGTTTTATGCCCCCACAAAGTGGGAGGCATATATAGAGTTGCACTCGTCCGTCCGTCTTGTGGTATCAACTCCTCTTAAACTATCTGACAGAATTGTTTCAAGCTTGCAGAGATGATCAAGCAGGATGTGTAGATGATTTTAAAGAAAATTCTTTTCTGCGACCATTTTTACCAGAGTTATGGTCCTTTGTTATTACAAATTTTGTTGCAGTAGTTTTGGCATCAGTGTCCGAGGACACATTCTAGTTTCAGGCTTGTATGGTGGTAAATACTTTGAGTATAATAGTTGAAGCGACGGTAGATCTATGTCTTTTAATAAAGTTGTATCAATATTGGCATTACGATAAATTTATACTTAAGTTGTTAGATGCGTGGTAAGGATTGAGAATAATGATTACCCATACGTCGGAAAGCTACGCCTTAGGTTTGCGTTTGAATACTACTATTGAAAAAATAATGTGCTTTGCAGGTTAAATGTTCACACTCGCTGGGTGATATTCCTTGACGATATGCTAGCTAATTTTTTTACCGGTATCAATACTCTTCTGAGGATGATTATCAAATGGACTAGGATGGGCAGGATGAAGAAGGTAACACACACGGTCGGAGTGGGACGCCACACGGATCAGGAGGTTCACGACCTTATGATGCATGATCTGAGACAATTTGCAGCAATCTTAGGTTAGAGCATAGACGTCGTGCAAAACTATCTGCTACCTCCCTTGGTGGTAATCTGCTCATTTCGAATGAGTAAACATGTGTACTGTGATAATATACACCCTATTCACGGTAAAAAATAATCACTTTGGCCCATAACTTTGAAACTACTTCAGATATCAGCTTAAAGCTTAGAGTTATTACTTAACATCAAAATCTACATCATTACCAACAGGATCCATAACTCTGCTGTTTATAATTTTAAAGTTTTGCCCCTTTCCCACTTAAATGTTGCATTAACCAATATATGCATTGGGTTCAAAACTTTGAGACAACAGCATCTTGAAACTTGGAATACTAGTATGTAATAACTATCATTATCATCACCATAATTATCAATACCTATAACTTCATTACAATTATGTTTAAATGTCCCCAATTATAAATTATTTACAAATTGTCAAACTCCAAATACAGTTAAAATTTAATCCCATTTTCAGTTCAATATCGTTTTCCTCTCTTATCATTTACACCGTTCGCTCGAACACCACCCTTCTCTCGAACAGTTCGTCCGGTCCCGAACTAGACCTCTACATTTTCTATATTGTTCTACCTCCGACGGCTCGAACTACCCATAACTCGAACAGTCGAACACCAATCAAGGTCCCGACAGTTAATTTTCAATGCTGTTGACACCCCTTGGCTCGAACAGACTGTTATCGGTCATCATCAAAGGTGCGAACAAAGGCGCGAAAATGTCTCGCCAATCAAGACGATGCGCTTTTCAATTAAGTTGTGTAAATGACACATTACAACGGATGAAAATATTTGGTCGTTGTGTTAATTTACACCGCATTAATCATAATTAAAAACAAACTGTTATTTGCTTTTCAAGAAAATTGTAATTGTTCATTTCGTATTTATAAAATTAATTAGAAAATTATATAAGTTTTTTCTCTATAATTGAAATCCAATGTCATCTCAGAGGTTGAAAACGGGCGAAAATAAATTTTAATGTGATAATATATTAAATATGTTAAAATAAGAAATATTAAGAATTGTTATGTGTTTGCCTAGTTTAGTGCACAGAAACCTATTCTAACATACCAACCACGGATCGCTCGAACTACCGATGGCTCGAACAAATCTGCCGGTCCCGTGGAGTTCGAGCCATCGAAGTTCGACTGTACTTGTTAATATTATTCTTATTTGCTTATGAACATTTGGCAACAGTTGTCGTTCTTTATTCTGTAAATTTCATTATTAAAAATGAATCGAATAGTCGAGCGTGCTGTCTCCTCTAGTTATTGTGTAGGAAGACTATGTTCTTTCTTCTTTTCTTATTATTTTCTTGATTTTCATTACAATTATTATAATTCATTGATCAAGATGTAGATATATTTGGTTCACATTTCTTACCATTGTTTTCAGGAGACAAGCAGTATATAATGGGAGACAAAATCAGCGAGGTTGACTGTGCAGCCTTTGGTGTATTATCACAGGTACGCTGGTGTACACCTGACAAATGTCCGGGACACAGGCTACTCACAGGTATGATATAATGTTTGTCAACCTTACGAACCTATCTTTCGCTTCAACAAACTCCGCCCATCTCTCCAGTCAAAGAGTTACGACCCGCTATGCCACCATCATGTTTGTCAACCTTACCGTCCTATCTCTCCTTCAACAAACTCCGCCCATCCCTCCAGTCAAAGAGTTACGACCCGTTATGCCCCATCACCCCACACTAGCTGGATAACCTTTTCCGATACTCTAGCTTTTTTTAATGCTCCTAAAGAATCAACGTTGTAACATCTCTAAGATACTTAAATCTAATTTAAGTGAAATTAAATTGCTGCACTTCTTTTGTTCCATATCAATAATTATTATAAATCTGGTTTATGTATGCTTCACAGGATATATCATGTACACTGTATGTGTTTATCAGCACCATGTTTAAATAATTCATTTAATAGAGAATTACTTCTTGTTCCTTATTTTCAGTTTGAATTTTTTACAGCATTTACAGGTTATGCGTTTATTAAGTATTTGCTCGAATATTAACTCTAGTTTTTAGACGCGTACTGTGGTATAAATTCTTCCACTGGCACGTATTTTGCTTTTAAGACACATATGACAGGTTCTCGCAGATATAAAATATATTATGAAATTTGAATCTGCACAGTTTTTATCGGGTGCAATGTTTTTGACGGATGGAAAAAAGAGGGCTTTCAAAACGGCTTGTAATGACGTTAGTGGCGTCTCCTATTGTATATAGTACTGTGTCCAATATCATAAAACTAAGATTGGAGACCAGTCTCATATCTCAAGCATCTGATTGGCTGAAATGGCGGCTGGTCCCCATTTCAGCTAATCAGATGCTTGAGATTGGAGACTGGTTTCCAATATAAGTTTGTGATATTGGGCCCTGGTTGTGTGACACATTTCAGGCGGAGAACTGAAGAATGTAATGGACTACCTGGACCGGATTAAGAACACCTACTGGAGAGACTGGGAAGATCTGCTGGCAGAAGCCAAGACGTCCTAAACTATCACATCATCGTCTTTCAGTATTTTTTTCAGTATTATAAGAAATCATTGTATTTAATCGGATTTTGTTGAAAATGATTTCGAGTATTGAAACTTGTTTTGCTTGACGCTGGCATTGAGAAGATGTTCTGGTCGGAGTCAAACCATCGCAATGTTGTTTAAATGTAGCTGTTAGCTCATGACATGTTTAAACGACACAAAGCTCAACTTATGTTAAAAAGGTTGAGTGAGTGTTGTGAGTAAATCTCAATTTTATATTTAAAAGAAATAATTAGTTTGGTAACACGTTGAAAGCCTTTTTACAAGCGTGGATTGATAAACTGTAAAACAACAACAGAATTGATGTTACATTATCAATTGAATGTGCTTGGGTATGTGTTATTGGACTTTGATTGGTAAAGCTTAACTAACAGTCGGGCGAAGTACTGTGTATACATGTAACCCGGTGATGTTCATATTTTATAAACTACGGGTAAACTTAACATTCTATTAAAGTGTTTTGACAATCACGCATTTACTGTCTTCTTTTATCATCAATGAATTAATTTATAGTTCTGCTTGTTAAATAACTTAGCGATAGATGTAAAGGTAAGTTTGAAAGCCTCCAAACACGACACAATATGAAAATATTGCTGGCTCGGTTTGATTAAGCCTGTTCATGGGCAGTAATGGATATGTATATTGCTGCCCACGCCGCCTAGCCCCGGGTTGATTGCAACAATTTGCATCAATATACAGTACAATTTTGATTCATCCCAAATGATGGTATCCATTCATACCTTCAACACGGTATTTTTGACTATTTTCAGATTAATATCATTCCATATTCAGCGCCTTATGGTCACCGGATAATAAAATGCTTTTCCCTAAACGAAAAAACAATGGGTGTAGCGGAATGCATATATAAGCCAAAATACCTAGACAGACTTAATATAAATATTGTAACAATAAACAATCTGCAACTTTAGCGATAACAGGCCGATAAAATGATTACACCGGCAGACCCTATCTGCAGGCAGTGTGTCCAGTGCAAGCTTGACATACTGACCTTCTGACAGGATCGCCGGGTACGATTTGCTTATATAACAATATCTCCATTGTTTATATTAAAAAAAAATCGAAAAAAAAAGTGTGTTACCCACGACAAAGGCTCCTTGGCGTTATTCATTTATTTATATCTCTAGAATAATAATGATTCCCAAGAAATAAAACACCGAACATAAGAAAAGAACTGAAGCAATAGTAATAAAGTTAAATTTCATACACAATGAGCCAATTTAAATAAGTATTTGAACAAATATGAAAAAGTTTAATGTAGATCGGCGGATACACAATATATATAACGACGATTTAATATGGAAGTTTTCCAACGGCGATTTGATATTGGAAGTTTTCCAACGACGAATAGAATAATCAACGACGAATAGAATAATCAACGACGAATAGAATAATCAGTGAAATACACACACGAAGATTTGATATACTATAGGAAGTTTTCCAATGACGAATTGATATTGGAAGTTTTCCAACGAATTCTCTGTCGTCGCGAGTGTTCTCACGAGCGATCGCGCCATCAAACTGACGAACCAAACAGAATAGAATTCTGACAAAGGTTCTGAGAATACAGTTTGTCAACCAGTTCCGTATAATATTTTTCCGTTGTGGTAGAATATATTTAAAGCAATAATCTGGATTGTATTGATTTGGTTTATGATGTGTAAGATGTCATACCAAAAATATAATTAAATTAGTTTAGTTCCGCATGTGTTTACTTCCACAAATGTAACAAGTTTTGTTTGTTTTCTTGAGAATTTCTATTTAAGCACGGAGGGCAAATGTTTTGTATGCGCACGAATAACCGTTCCTAAACCCGGCTTGGTTTTCTAACAGCAGGTTAAGTCTTCATCATATTTATTCAATCGCTGTTTGAGTTTTCCTTAACATGAAAGGTATATTGTAATAGGCCTGTTTGACCCTATTTCAGTAGTTCTACATTTATTTTTATGAATGGGGATAATTAAGCCATCTAACTAGGTCTTTGGTACAATTCAGTCTAGAATACTATTAAGAAGACGGTTATAGACCAGTTACAGTAAATGCATTGTGCTTTTACTGTATTCATTTAAAATACAATCCGACGGACCGCTAGCTTTGCCATTTTTTAATTTGTTTTTACATTTATTTTTGTCTTCATTGGTAATTGGTGAATTAAGGAATTCGTTAAAGTTCAGAAAAGCTCTTTCTGTGCCTTCAAATCATTAAACTTGGGCATTTCTATGATTTATTCGCTCTTGTGATGGTTACTATTAATGCTTTTAATAATAAAAATCCTTATAATAGATGATATTTAGTCTTTACTTTAGGCTTTAAGTTGCTTCAAATAATTCCAGTACTGCTTAGGATATGAGGTGGCATACTGCCTAGCTTTTGCGCATTTGTACGGTGTTCCGTATGGACAAAGTTAATTTTTTTCTCTCCCTTTAACTCGATGCACGATGGTACTAAGATAAAATCACGATGGTACGATTGCACGATGATGAAAACGCAAAGGCTCGATGGTGAAACCACGATGGCACGATGGTAAAAAAACACGAAAGCATGACGGTACGATGGTGAAAACGCGATGTAATATCGCGGTTTTATTATCGTATCACATCGTGCCATCGTTGTTTCACCATCGTGCCATCGTCGTTTCATCATCGTGCCATCGTTGTTTCACCATCGTGCCATCGTTGTTTCATCATCGTACCATCGCCTGGTGAAACATGCGCAATTCCGCTGATTTACTATTCTATCAACCATGAACGAATCCATCGCCAGCTATTTTTGTTAGAGGCTATACAAATCTAGAGATTTAAGCGATTATCAGGCTAACTTTGCATCAGCGCATTTTACCGCGCATGACTACCGGAAGGCGATGGTATGGTGGTAAAACAACGATGGCACGATAGTTAAACAACGATGGCACTATGATGAAACAACGACGACACGATGGTGAAACAACGATTGCACGATGGTGAAACAACGATGGCACGGTGATGAAATAATGTTGGCACGATGGTAAAACAACATTAGCAGGATGGAAAAACAACGATGGCACGATCGTGAAACATCGATAGTACGATAGTGAAACAACGATGGTTCCATGGCATGATCGTGAAACAACGATGGTACGATGATGAAACCGCGATATTACATCGCGTTTTCACCATCGTACCATCGTGCCTTCGCGTTTTCACCATCGTGTCATCATGGTTTCATCATCGTACCATCGTGCATCGCGGTAAAGGGAGAGAAAGAGTTTGTCCTTACGGAACACCGTACATTTTCGTGTTTGTATTAATAAGGGTAATAATGCAGGATACGTTTATGAGCCTTACTCGAGTTTTTAAGACGACGTTTGTTTGAATCAGTTTTAGTTTGCTGGTAATCAGACTTTGCACTGGTAGTTATTTCGAGCTTATAACACTTGGGGCCAATTCAAGGTTTATTTGTAGAAGACATACGATGTTTACGTCGGCCCGAGTGAGGGAAGTATATACGCAGTATAAGTATAAGTATTTTGGGCTCAACCTGCCGGTCACATCGTTACAGGGGATCTAAATGTTATCAAAGACTTTTGATTCCGCAATTTAATTTCAAAAGGTCCAAAATATAGAATTCCAACGGACATCGACTTAAATACCTGTCGTGGGGAAATATTAATTGCAGAGTCTTTAAACTCTTTTTGCAATAAATGGTGTAAACGAGAATATATGAGCCAAATGCTCTTTCAAACAAGAAAGAACAAATCTTTAAAATAATTGACACTCATATATCCTTCTAGAAAAGAAACATAGCTCTATTACAACCTCGTCCTCGTTTTAACTTTCGTCATTTGAAAAAAGGTATTCAAGATTTTCACAACAGATTTGTTTTAACACCTGCTGATAAGGCTTCAAATAAGGTAATTATAGTGTGACGTAAACACTATATTAAAGTTCAAACTGAAGAGCTTAATAGCACTAATGCTTATACACTGACTACTTCATCTGAGAGTGATATTGTTACTGCACACACTCTACAAATTACAAAATTTAGAATCAGTGTTGAGCCGAAACAAGACAAAGTACCTACTATGTACTGGTTGCCCAAAATGCATAAACACCGTACAAAGCAAGGTTTATTGCAAACTCTAGTTCTTATACAACAACAAAATTATCCTTGCTCTTAACATCTTGTCGTACAGCTATAAAAAAACCCATGTAATTAGGTATTGCGAAAAAGTTTTTGAAACCACTGGCTAAAATTTATTTTGGTAAAAAAAAATAAATTCAAATGACGTTTTGAAGAAGCTTAAATCAGGCGTTCTGTTTGTCTATTTTTGATTTTTCAACTCTGTATACTTCTCTCCCTCATAATTTAATAAGAGAAAGGCTAACCAGTCTCATTGAAAAAAAAACTTTTTCTAGGGAAAATAAAACATTTATCGCTTGTAATAAACATAGGGCATTCTTTACAGATGGTTCTTAAGATAATTATACCTCGTCGACCTGTCAAGACCTTATCCAGGCGCTCACATTTTTATTGGATAATATTATTTGAGATTTAGTACTTCTTTTTATAAACAAGTAATATGCATTCCAATGGGTACTAATTGTGCACCCCTTGTTGCTGATCTGTTTTTATACTGTTATGAAAGAGACTTTATGTTACCTCTTTATAACGAACATCAAGATGATATTATTACAGCTTTTAACAACACCTCGGGGTACCTTGATGATTTGTTAAATATAGATAATAACCATTTTATGAAGGTTTATTGGCAAATATTTTCTTAAAAGAACCTAGAAGCTGTTTCTTTTATCCCTGTCATCGTGTTTTTGCTGATTTTACTCCAGGTGCTTTGGTCTTGGTAAGATCATGTTGTACCCGCCCTTTTGCTTTGCAATGCTTTTAGCTTCTTATATTTTATATGTTTGTATGCTTTTGCATGCAACATTGTTGAGCCGATGGGTGGGTTGGAGTTATTTCACCAAGACAATTTGTACTTGTTTTGTGATACGAGAACCTGTATGGGCAAGTTTGAGGTTGGTGCACCCGAGAACCTGGTTTAAACCCCCAGTGGCAATTTGTTTTGCCACTGACCGTTCCAAGGCGGTAACCCCTCGGGTTCACACTTTTGTTAATTGTTTGTGGCGCCAATTTTGAAAATGATTATTGTAATACCATGTATTCTTTTCCTCTCTACTTTTTGGCTGTATGGGGAGGCTGTGTCTGCTGGATGTGGCCATAAGAATTGTAAGAATTCGCTTCGTTTGAACCACGTGTCATACATAATTATCGTAAATTGTGCGTTCATACAATAAACATATAACTTTATGTTTTTTGGCATTAGATGTATTTGTCAAACAAGTTTTTGTTTAGATATAGTTTGTGTTATATCATGAAATAAAAAGGACTACTTCTTGTTGTAAAATGGCCTAAAGAAAATGAAGATATTTTGATGTTATGAACGTTTTTCGTGTTTTTCTTGCATCAGGGTAAAAAATAAAGCATTCAATGTGCAGAGTAAATTTCTCAAATGCTTGCATCTGGCAAGTATGCATGGATGAATGTTGTCTCCATGATGAATTCGACCTCCATGGTGAATAACACGAGCATTCATACAACACTGATTTATATATTATTTTTAAGACGACCTTCTTGATTTTTTAAAATTTAATAATTGCCAGTTGGGTTTCATGGTTATCAATCATACTTGTAGAACATGCAAGAGTAGTGTATAAAAGGAGAATGACTTTCGTTGAATGTAGAGATTTAGTAACAACAACAACTTACAAGACAAATTTTGCTCCAACCAGCTGTTTTGTCTGTAATGTAACTTTGGTAATACCAAAAAGCTCTCCAATCCTGTTTTAACATTAGCGTCAAATTCATCGTTTTTGTTTTCAAGCTATTGTCTATTGTGATGATGTTTTTCAATGGATAACATAAAATTACAACGCAGGTGGATAACTATAAAGCATGATACCACAAAAGCTATGCGATGGTTCATGCAATTATCTTTTTTAAAAAAGAGTTTGATCCAGACTGTAAATGTTTTGCCTTCAAGCACATATTTTAACTCTATTTCACAACCTAGTTGGTGCCCCAAATATTTCCAGATTCTGTTCAAAGATCGTAGAACTCCAATCTATCCTCTATAACCAAAGAACATAATTAACTCTCAATTAATCACGTGTTTAAACAATATTTCAACCTGACTCCAAAATTCAACTCCAAAAATCTAATAAAAAATCTCACTCCAATATTGACTCCCAAGAGACTCCAATATCTTACTGCAGACTCCACTCCAACACTCCACTTCATATGATAGCATATGCCGAACACTGAGTTTCTACAGTTTATTTTGGTAACGCTTGATCAGATTATACGGATAAACAAATATATCTATAAAATACTCTATATTAAAACTAAAATCAATGAAGTATGTATAATTTCAGAGTTCAAAATTACCGTATCACTCTTTTGAGTTTAAAAACCAACTGAATATTTTTCGTGTCGTGTTAACTTATTTCACAGCTTCCTAACGGTTTGCTCGACTCGATGTCGTAGCACATTATTAACAGTGATTATACATGCCTGCCTGTTTACATCGCCGGCGTAGATTAATCATACAATGGAGAGTGTTTACGATTTTGTGAGGGACAATACTCGTTATTTGGCTGCCGGGGCGGCGTTGCTAGGAACCGCTGTACTTTATAGAAGATACCGGAGAAAGCCAAGGTTAGAATCTTTTAGATTCCCGGCTGATGACACCATTAATATGCAGGCGCGTAGTTGTCTAAACGCGAGTACGCGGCTTAATCCGCACGATTCAACTCGAAAGGCACAGAATGCACCATACTGCGCAATTGTTATCAAACATTTCCAAGGAACACAGTTAGAAATCCACATAAATACAGGGCTAGATACGCCCCTGATATGGAATGATATAATTTATTATATTCGTCAGAAATCGAAGATTATTCTTATTACAATCACTTAAAACTATTACGTTTGTTTTCGTATTTACAAAATATTATGCAATATATAATGACAAATGCAATTTAATTTTTGTAATTATTACATGTAACTGAAATTTAAAGTGAAAAGGGCATATCAGGAATAGCCACACTCACAAAACACGACGCAGCCTTCCCACGCAGCGAACAAAGAAGAGAGGTGAAGAGAGCATGTTGTTATAAGTATGTCAATTCAAATAAGACGCCACAAACAATTAAAGACATAGAGAACCCTTGGTGTTACCGCCTTGGAACGGTCAGTGGCAAATCAAATAACCACTGGGGGTTTAAACCAGGTTCTATGGTGCACCAACCTCACACTTGCCCAAACCGGTACTCATATCAACAAACAAGTAGAAGTTGTGAAATAACTCCAACTCACCCATCAGCTCAACAATGTTGCATGCACACAAACATATAAAACAAAAGAAGCTTAATTGCATTGCAAAGCCAAATGGGCGAGTACTCGATGATCTAACCGAGACCAGAGCCCCTGGAGTCAAATTAGCAAGAACTCTCAAGCCCCTTCCTCAATCGTTCAACCAAAGAGGTAAGCATAGTGATCAACGCTAGATGGGTTAATCACCAGGCCTGCAGAGCGCTGTAGAATATCATGTATCTGAATTTACAGATGGGTTTTACGATAAACTGAGGGAAATTAATATTGCCTTTTATTTTCTTAAGTTTATAAATTAAATCTCCATGAAAAACTGGCTTTGAAATACCTTGTTGCAAGATTGATTTTAAACTGCACCTGTATTTTTGAATTAAATCTGTGTATCGGCGATAAAACTTGCAAAACGCTTTCCTTAATGTATGATACCGATAATCTTGTTTTATAAGTTTTTCTGTAATGCAAACAGACAATACTCACAGTGTCTAAGCGTACAGTTAACCAAAACGGAAGTTTTTGATCTGTACGCCGATGATCATAGTTGCTTACAGAAAAAACAGCGACGTTCGAATTATTTATTGGTAAATAAACCAAATTTAATGTGCATTTGGAAAAATATATTTCTGTGGTAAGTACAACGTTAATTGTTAGTCCTGCTGTGATCATATGGACTTAAATGAAGGGTTAGTATTGTTATAATCCATCATCGTTCCCAACTCGATCAGTGAAAATAGGAGCAAAACATTGAACAAAACGGGACGTTTTGGGTTCAAATTTCTTTGTGTAAATAGATTTTGGACCATATTTGTGTTGGTATGGGAGAAAATTCATTTATTCAACTTGTGTACTTCGTTGACCTGAGTTTGAACGACTTAGCAACGAGAAAATGATACTTTCTTTATGTCACTGTAAATGATAAGACTGTACGCATAGTTGCAACTGTACGCGATCGTTTGTTGTTAACAGATGCCTAACATCTGTACGCATAGTTGTCAAACAGATCATTAACAATTTATGGTTCCAGTTAATGTTTTCTGATTATATCGACAGGTTATCATTTAAGCTTCAGTTAACCTTAATAATTCATGCACGAGAACCTGAAAAATGCATATTTTTTAACAAATTTGCTCATTCTTTTAACAATACAATTGTATAAACAAATAACTGATCTTGGCTTCTGTTTCAAGATTAGATTTGTTTTTAAATCTCTTGTTAGCTCTTCATGAAAGGAGGCGTGAAAAAAACGACTATAGTCCAACCGAGCTATATCAGTGGTAAGACCGTGTAAGATATGTAGAGGCCCGCTGTAAGGTTTTTATTTCTTCTCTGAAGAGCGAACAGAATAGCTGGACAAATACGCGTTAGTACTTCAACCATAGTTTCTAAAGATTTCGTATAATGCTCCAATCAGAGTAATCACGTAATCTGAAATCTACCAATGAAAGTCGGCCAAAATGAAATCCAACTCGAAATTTTAACGACATTAAACATGAAATTCTCAGCAGTTGCAGACGTAATTGTAGACTAACTTAACTCAGTCATGTAGTGGTGGATTTCAAAATCTGAAACAACTTGATGGAATTTTCCTGTCAAAGACCAGATTGTTAAAGTCTTTATGATATTGGATAATATTCGTGCATAATGTATATTTTTGCCAACACCGGCAGGGATTTCAGCAGGTTTATTCTAGGTCTTATTTAATGTCACAATCAGGGGATTTAGGATTTCTAGCAATTATCGGTTTCTTATTTGCAAAGTGTACCGATTCGTTCATATGGTTCAACAGTAGATCAGAGTAAAAAACCTATCAAATTATAGCTCAAAACTTGCTTGTCCGTTCTAAAATGTGATCATATAAGGTTTTATTTTTGATAAATAATACATTAGATTGGTTGATTCCTTTGATTGATTCCTTTAACAAGTTCTTGCTTCATTGATGCTTTTCAGTTGATCAGTATATGATGCACTTATGATCGCAACTGTTCGTACAGTCTGACATTGAAGTACTGCAACTTTGCGTGCAGTCTTGTCACTTTCGGTTTCTGCAAAGAAAGAACATTTTCTCGGTGCTAATTCGTTCAAGCACCGTTCATTGCATTTTGTGAGCGTTGGAAATGATTTTTCTTTCACGGGAAGTCAAATATATACCTTTCCAATATATACATTTTAAAATATGAGGTCACAAATGCAGATTTTCTCCACTCTTTTTTCCTTATTTTGTACTGATCAAGTGTGAAAAGATTGCAGATTGCAACTTAACCAGCCGTTAGTTCAAAACTTCAAGATCACAGTATCAACGATGTACTTATTATAAAAATAATTTCTGCAAAAAGCAAGTTTAATTTGAATATATTCTACAAATAAAAGCCGATGTCGTATGTTTTTCTGTAGGCAACTATGATCATCGGCGTACAGATCAGCAACTTCCGTTTCGGTTTACTGTACGCTTAGACACTGTGATACTATAGCTGCAAGATAAAATTTGAGAAAGAGATAAACATGACACCCAGATATTGTCTATCTTGTGAATCATGGGCTAACAGTCGGTCATAAATCCTTATCGCTCACTGTATAGCATCTTGTATGTCATACACGTGCCTTTTGCTATTTTGCTCTGTATATTCTAAATATGGCAACAAAAAAAAATCAGTTTAATGAACTGATTGTGTACATAACGAACAACATGCAGATTTCATTTTTATACATGAAGTATTATGTATATAATAAATGTTTTCAGCCTTACTTAAAATGACATTATTAAAACACTATTATAACAACAATACCGCACGCTCATTGCATGGAATGATTTTAGAATTAGTATTTTCTTAAAAAAACACACCATGTTATTTCTTAATATTAACATTATCATGTTAAACAGTCAAGTAAACATGATTGCACCTTCTTCCGAATGTTTCAATAAAAACGAGACTGGAACCAGTCGCCATTTCAGCCAATCAGATCTTTGATCAGATTTGAGACTGGTTTCCATTCTCAGTTTTATAATCTTGTGGCAAGAATGATATTATTTATGACAGACCATCTGACTCTTAATTTTCTTGCAGGTGCACTGAATTACCACCTAATGTGCTTCTGAAAATCTAAATAATTATTTCTTATACTGTACATGTCATTGTTTTATGTTTGCAGGGTGTGTGGCGTAGATTACCCGAAAGATAAGGTAATACTACACGTATTTCCGCGCACCAAAACTATCCCCAACATAGGGCATTTCGTGATGAAACTAGAAACCTACCTTAGGATCAGCAAAATACCTTTTCTGGTAAATTATGAATATTGCATAGAAAATAGCCTCGCATTTCGATGTGCCTAAGCTCAGAACAAACAATTGCAACATCTTGCCTATTTTCATTTTATTTAAAACAAGTTTGCGATTTTATTAATGAAAAACAAGATTAGATAGATGATTTTATTCAATCCAAATAGGCTGTAAAACCAACGTTGGCACATGACAAATGATAACATGGCGAACTCTTTACTTTTTTTCAAATGCCGATAACAAATTACATAACATAAAACATACATACACGAAGATATATGTAATGTATTGAATAATGATCTCAAACTTGTAGGAGAATACATTATTGATGACAAATATAGGTTATTTAGTTGTGCTATTTAGAAACTACCAGCATTATATTCTAAACGGGAACGACATGACGAAAGTACGGTTAGCCAAATTTTGAACGTACATGTACATTATATGTGTCATACAATATGAAGAAGAAAGTTAACGCAAAAGAAAAAGAATAAATAAACAAGACGAAAAGAAACGAAATAAAACAATTCGAAAACGATGTGACTTTACCAAAAACGAAAATACATTATACCAGTCATGATATTAAACACAATTATATTGTTTGAGAAAGAACCAAACAAACATAAAAAACAAACAAAACAAAGAAATCAATCAGGTGTAACTACACTCAACATAACTTTATGAAGTCATTTTGGTATAATCATGTAATAGTAATGATGATAACCTTCCGCGAAACCGAAAATCGAAAGGTTAGCATTTTACAAGTATGCAACCGCTTTAACGTATTTTGGAGAATTTTGTTTTTACGGGGAAAGCCAAGCAAAGCGCCCGAAGAGCGCTTTGCGGGCTTTGCCCGCCTATAGATAATGTGTATGCAGCGTGTAATTATTGAAAATGATCAATTTCAAAAATGAAAATATATACCCGTCCGACAATTTTTTCGGTTCTCACATCATGGCGCCATATTGAATATTGAACTTCGGGATACTTCCGGTATCGCTAAAGAACGGAGTACGAACGTTACGTCAATGTTTAAGGTTGTATTAAGGTAAATAACTCAGTATTCCTCCGTGGTCCATTCGAATGAAGTCCGTTTCATTATATGCTATTTTTTCTCTTCATCTTAACTGTTAGAAATCGACCTGTTTGTGACTTGTTTGCAGGAATAACATGTCAGGAAAATAAATGAAAGCAATTTCATGCCTATATCTCGTTTAAAGAGGCGCACTAGTTCCGGAAGAGCGGATGTATATATTTGGCACCGTATTTGCGATACCGCGTTTAAAATAAGGTCTGTTCGGTTAGAGATCAGTAATTTTCTTACAAGTAAGTTAACCCCCCATTTGCTGTCTGTTTTTCAATAGATGAAATGTAGATCTTCACAGTCATATATGTTTGTCTAGAAATTAAGATGATAGAAATCATGTTAAATGTGCATTGAATATTGGGAATTTAACATTGAGGTCTATGGGAATTTGATTTACCTTGGTTCAACCTATAAGATTCAAAACCTCGAAAATGTCGAAGTCGACAAACTTGATTTCGGTGATTGAAAGCGGCTAAGTTTGATTGGGTTTTAGGTTTTAAAATACTATTTGTCAAAAATCTTGTTTTTGAATTGAAAAAATCTTTATTTTGGGCACCGGACCCTATTCGGTATTAACTTTTACACAATTGAGTTGCCTATGGGATCCCGTCTTCATACAAAAGATAGCATTAGCACGTGTTTGTGTTGAAAATCAGACTCAACAAGTTTCTTCTATAAAAAATAGTTGCTTTTAATATAAAAATTGAAAAAATTGTCTGAAATTAAGCAATTTTACAGAAATATACTGGAAATTTTGACGATTTTTTCATATATGGGCGGGCCTCATTGAACCCTTATAAGTCGAGTTTTAGAGCAGATATCAAGTTGAAATTTCTACAGTATATTACAAATACACAACACAATGAAATAATATCATAATCATTACATTTGGAAACTCAAGTTTTTCTTATAGGTTGTATTAAGGTAAATAACTCAGTATTCCTCCGTGGTCCATTCGAATGAAGTCCGTTACATTATATGCTATTTTTTTCTCTTCATCTGGGGGCCTCTTAACTGTTAGAAATCGACCTGTTTGTGACTTGTTTGCAGGAATAACATGTCAGGAAAATAAATGAAAGCAATTTCATGCCTATATCTCGTTTGGTAGAGGCGCACTAGTTCCGGAAGAGCGGATGTATATATTTGGCACCGTATTTGCGATACCGCGTTTAAAATAGGGTCTGTTCGGTTAGAGATCAGTAATTTTCTTACAAGTAAGTTAACCCCCCATTTGCTGTCTGTTTTTCAATAGATGAAATGTAGATCTTCACAGTCATATATGGTTGTCTAGAAATTAAGATGATAGAAATCATGTTAAATGTGCATTGAATATTGGGAATTTAACATTGAGGTCTATGGGAATTGGATTTACCTTGGTTCAACCTTAAAACACAGATCGCGGTCCAAATGTTAGACTCTCGCAGAGTTAATAAAAAATAAAAGACGACAGTCTACAAAATGTAAGACATGTACCGTGATAAATATTTTAAGGAGATTCAGAACTTTTAAAATGTCTCATGGAATCTTTAATAATAAAATGGTATATAATTATTGAAAATCAATTTGTCTAACTGTTCACTTTATGCCACTGTAAATCTACATCAGTCCAACAGCATTTAGTGGAATGTAATGATTATCTATTTTTATATACATTGCACATAATTTATACAAAACTGTCAGTCAATATGTTAGAAGTCCTGTCCTAGATTTAATAAATAAAAAAACTCCCATGTATTTGGCAAAACATGGGTTCAAAATACAGTCATAATGTAATTAACTATAATTAATTACAATTCTTTTAATTAATTGAATATAATTAATAACTGAAAAATATTCAGTTGTTTTAATTGTAATCAATTTATTACAATTTTAAAATGGCAAAATAATTGCGAATTAAATTTAATTACAATTAAATTCAAGTAGCAAACTGTCACAGACATAGCTATAATATAGTGACAAAAGATTACGCAGTGGCTGTTATCAGCCAGGGTTATAAATTTCACACCAAAGAAACATTAAGTGTGATTTGGATATCAGTCTGAAACTGTTTCACACAAATTTCGCACCTACTGGTCTTCCTAAAAGTTGTAAGTTGAATATGAATATCAACTGAATCGCAAGAAAATGTACCTTGCAAGTACAATAGCCTTAAGAAAGAATTCTACATGCATTTTCAACAAGAGCCAGTTTATTTGGCTCTTCTCAGCAGAGGGAAGTGTTAAGATTTTTATGGTGTTGACTGACAGACGTTAACATTGAAGTAGTGACGATTTTAATGCAATTATTATGACTTGAAAATCTGCATCAAGTTAAGTCACTATTTCACTGGCATTAAAAATATAAACAATTTTTAGAGCCAAAATCTCAAGATGATCCCATGTAAAGCACTCAAGAAAATCTTGATAAAAATCATAAATCTGTCACAGCGTCATCATTGTATCTGTGGATATATTGCACAACAATGCAATTATCATCTTTACCCTCGTAATTTAATTCTTTAATTTTTGCTGTATTGAGCAAGACTTGGAACTCAAACCTCTGGTTTACCATGCCGACGCTTTACCAATGGAGCTTCAGAGGCAACCATGTTCGAATACTATTTAAAACCTTACCAGTCGTTTTGCCCAATAACAGAATATCAATATAAGAAAGGTATTATTCAATTCCTATGTCTACAACCCAATCACATGTGAACCGACCAGTTTTCAGGAGCGTCCTAATTTTGTTAACAGTTTGTTTACTGCTATGCACATAACAGAAACGCTCTGTAACTTCATAGCTATCTGTGGTAAGCTGTCATATCTGATGTACCCAAAACAGGTGCAAATAAGGTTTGAAACATTATTTTTTGTGAGTTTACGGTTGCCCATATAGTTTTGTAACACCTTTTAGGTGATTCAGCAAAACATATTGTTTCCAATCATTATTGATTTTAACAAGTAAGCTGATAATACACGGTTCCTGCTGGTCGGACAACGCTATCTGAGCAGTTCTTTGACTTTCCCCGTTAAACAGGTAGCACCTATAGTTCATATTATCAAAACGCTCATCAAACTGTTTTTGTGAAAATCACATACAAGTACCGTTCTGATGCTCTACCAATTAAGCAATCTAATCAACCAGATTATAATACTACTACATTAGTCGTTTATATTTAGACAGATTTCAATTACGAAGGAGGTCCAAAGGGTAAAACCCCATGGATAGAATATAACGGCATGACCATGGGAGACTCTCAGCTAATAGTTCACTATTTCAATGAGAAGTTTAATATCAACATGAACCAACATCTGTCCAGCCAGGAAAGGGCGACAGCCTGGGCTATTCAGAAGTGGCTTGAAGAGTACACCTACTGGTAAGTTTTCCAGGCGAAGAGTACACATACTGGTAAGTTTTCCAGGCTAAGAGTACACTTACTGGTAATTTTTCCAGGCGAAGAGTACACATACTGGTAAGTTTTTCAGGCGAAGAGTACACCTACTGGTAATTTTTCCAGGTGAAGAGTACACATAGTAAGATTTCCAGGCGAAGAGTACACCTACTGGCAAGTTTTCCAGGCGAAGAGTACACATACTGGTAAGTTTTCCAGGCGAACAGTACACATACTGGTAAGTTTTAGAGGTGAAGGGTACACATACTGGTAAGTTTTTCAGGCGAAAAGTACACATACTGGTAAGTTTTCCAGGCGAAGAGTACACATACTGGTAAGTTTTCCAGGCAAAGAGTATACATACTGGTAAGCTTTCCATACAAAGAGTACACATGCTGGTAAGTTTTCCAGGCTAGTACGGTTGTAAATACTTTGATTACATTTTTTTAGCACGGTATGATTGTAGTTAAAGTTGAAGCAAGCTTAGTATTTCCATGAATAAATAACTTGTAAGTTTTTCAGGCGTGTACGGTGGTAAATACTTGTAGTATACATGTAGTTCTTTGAGCGTGTTTTTTTAACTTTGTGAATATAGTTCTAGTGTAATGTAATAGGAAAATTATGATAATAATTTACAAACATATTAGTTGTTAAACAATTACATTTTAAAATATTTATTTAGGGCCTTGTTAAGACTAATATCATTTTCTGGATAACATCAAAAATCTTGTAGGTATTTTAGCCACAGGTCATTTCATGTCTTCACCTGTAACTTTTAATTACACTGGACTCGATCTTGTTATGATTAAGCAAGACGTTATATAACTGTTACTGTAGTTTTATATATTTTTCATGTCAAACTGTCATCTTGAAAATGAAATACAGTCACGAACAGTCTAGTGTAAGGTAAAAAAAAACAACAGAGATTTTATCTGGAATTGGAAGAAGTGAACGGCCGGACGGCCGGAATGGGCCACGTAAGGCGTTTGGGAAATGGTTTGTTAGTCTCGTGGCAAAATTATTAAACTTTAAATATAAGAAACTTATGACACTTAGAAATTTACTAGGAATATTTATACTTATGAGAAAGAACAGTTTATGATTTAGAAGTAATAGATAAACTGTTAAAAGCTGATCTACATATAAAGTTATTTCGGAACTTAAAAAGTGTTTGTGTTATTACACCCTAAGACCTTTGTAAGAATTAACCACTACGTTACACTAGCAAGCTTGTCATTTCAATGAATTAATGACTGGTAAGTTTTCAGGCTTGTACGGCTGTAAATACTTTGAGTATAATTGTTAAGCGTGGTATATCTGTGAATAAAGTTGTATCTACATTAGCTTTTCCATGAATTAAGACTTAATTTGTTAGATGCGTGGTAAGTTTTGAGAAAAACAAGCAAATTCGTTGAATTTATATCCCCCACCGAGTACTGGTTATTACTAACACAACAGCTGAAGACATAGGGCTTTATTTAGATATTTATCATGGATGGCAAAAACAGTGAAAAAAAACTTCATATGGTGAAAAGGGTTGGGCAGCTCACCAGAATATAAAAATGAGACGAAAGGTCTTCAAGTTGTTAAAATGATGAACGCAGCAGTTAAAATATAGCGCGGTATTTGATTGAAATCCATGCAGAAGTTGCATAGAAGTAGCACGGAAACGAATACTACTTTTATGCATAGTGCATAACTTATCAAAGGGCCATAACTATGTGTTAATCGGTCACACCAGAACAAGACAACAATATGGGTATCTTGTCTTGGTATTGATGGTTTCCATAGTTTCCTGCTAAGAAATAGCAAGGAAACAAATACTGCTCTACATGCAAAATGCATAACTTATCAAAGGGCCATAAGTCTGTGTTAAAAGGTCTGACTGAAACAAGATGACAATATGCACATCTCCTGCTTGTATTAAAGGTTTCCAGAAAAAAAATTCATTGAAATCTATCTAGTAGTTGCAGAGAAATAGCGTCGAAACAAATACTGCTGTATATGCATAATGCATAAGTTATCAAAGGGCCATAACTCTGTGTTAAACCGTCTGACAGGAACAAGACGACAATATTCTTATCTCCTTATGGTATTGATGGTTTCAAGAAAGTTTCATTGAATTCCATTCAGTAGTTGCAGAGAAATAGCCCGGAAACAAAAAAACTGCTCTATGTGCATAAGGCATAAGTTATCAAAGGGCCATAACTCTGTGTTAAACAGTCTGACTGGAACAAGACCACAATATGTGCATCTCTTCTTGGTATTGATGGTTCTCAGAAAGATTAATTGAAATCCATCTGGTAGTTGCAGAGAAATAGCAGAAACGAATACTGCTCTATATGCATAATGCATAAGTTATCCAAGGGCCATTACTCTGTGTTAAATAGTCTGACGGGAACAAGACTATGACATGCGCATTTCCTCTTGGTATAGATGGTTTCCAGAAAGATTCATTGAAATCCATCCGATAGTTGCAGAGAAAAAGCACGGAAACGAATACTGCTCTATATGCATAATGCATAAGTTATCAAAGGGCCATAACTCTGTGTTAAACGGTCTGACCAAAACAAGACGTTGGTATGCGCATCTCCTCTTGGTATAGATGGTTTCCAGAAAGTTCATTGAATTCCATTCAGTAGTTGCAGAGAAATAGCCCGGAAACGAATACTGCCCTATATGCATAATGCATACGGTATCAAAGGGCCATAACTCTGTGTTCAACAGTCTGACCAGAACAAGACGATGATATGCGCATCTCCTTTTGGTATTGAAGGTTCTCAGAAAGATTCATTGAAATCCATCTGGTAGTTGCAGAGAAATAGCGCGGAAACGAATACTGCTCTATATGCATAATGCATAAGTTATCAAAGGGCAATAACTCTGTGTTAAACAGTCTGACTGGAATAAGATGACAATATGCGCATCTCCTCTCGGTATTGATGGTTCTCAGAAAGATTCATTGAAGCCCATCCGCTAGTTACAGAGAAATAGCGCGGAAACGAATACTGCTCTATATGCATAATGCATAAGTAATGAAAGCTACACTTGTGTTTTTGCCTTTAAGTATTGATAAAATAATGTGCTTTGCAGGTTGAATGTTCACACTCGTTGGGTGATATTCCTTGACGACATACCAGCTAATTATTTTACCGGTATCAACACTCTTGCGAGGATGATTATCCAATGGAATAGGATGAAGCTAACATACACGGTCGGGGTGGGACGTCACACGGATCAGGAGGTTCACGACCTTATGATGCATGATCTGAGACAATTTGCCGCAATCTTAGGTGAGAGCATAGACGTCGTGAAAAAACTATCTGTAGATCTAACATCAGTGTAGTTATCAACACTGCCTTCCAATGTAACTTTATTTAACACGCCGTGGCTCGGAACTCTGATATGGAACTCATCTTGCGCTCCCGACAAAATCATATCATCCGCTTACGGGGTTCAATATCAAACGGAAAATTGCCACCGAAAAAGGAAGGTGATCCTAAATTTTCATCAATCACATAAATTAGGGCCTACAGTTATGATCAATCCTCGATATTCAACCTTTTTTTACTGTCGATTTTTAACTGATCAACATGAGACTTTTATCATTGTGTTTGTGATTCAAAGGAGGGTCAAATAGCTTTCGAGTTTTTCCGGAAAATGGGTCCTTATTTACATAACCAGTGAGAATTCAAGATCATCTACCTTTTTCAGTGACAATATTCCGTCTTATATGGAACCCCGGAAGCGGCTAATACGATTTTGTCGGGAGCGCAGAATGAGTTCCATATCAGAGTTCCCCCGGCGTGTTTAAACACTGGATGTGTACAAGCGCGGGCTTAGAAAATCTACCGTGTTGCATTAGAAAAGGTCAGGGCATGATCTTATTTATCTGTAAACTAAATCGGTAATGTACCGGAAGCAGCAGTTGGGGTTGGGGGTTGAACCAGCTGCTAGGTGCTAGAGGCACTCTTCTTCTAGTACAGTAACAGTAATAATTATCATTTATTAAAATGCAGTCGGTAACAATAATTGATTAAACTGACGAAAAATCTGTCAAATATTGCAAAATGTTGTAAATAGGGCGTATATTATCACACAATGTTTACATGGGTGACGTTACTTCACATAGGATTTCCCTGATAAATCCAGATCACACTAGGCGCGACGGATCGCACAGCAGTATGGTCAGAACACAATATGATTTCACATGAAATACCAGCTGTATGTCTTTTAGGTGTTTAAGGTGTTGATCCGGATATATTTGATTCAAGTTTTCAGATTTCACATTTCTTTCCATGTTTTCAGGAGACAAGCAGTATATAATGGGAGACAAAATCAGCGAGGTTGACTGTGCAGCCTTTGGTGTATTATCACAGGTACGCTGGAGTACAACTGACAAATGTCCGGGACACAGGCTACTCACAGGTATGTCAACCTTACTTTTCAATCTCTCGGTTAAAAATAACTCCGCCCATCTCTCCAGTCAAAGAGTTACAACCCGCTAAGCCACCATCATGTTTGTCAACCTTACGGTCCAATCTCTTGCTTCAACAAACTCCGCCCATCTCTCCAGTCAAAGAGTTACAACCTGCTATGCCACCATCATATTTGTCAACCTTACGGTCCAATCTCTTGCTTCAACAAACTCCGCCCATCTCTCCAGTCAAAGAGTTACAACCCGCTATGCCACCATCATGTTTGTCAACCTTACGGTCCAATCTCTTGCTTCAACAACCTCCGCTCATCTCTCCAGACAAACAACCCGCTATCCCCAATCACCTAAAATGAACTGGATATCCTATCCCGTAGCATTTCATAATGCTCCTAGTTACCTCTTTGACTATAAGTTAAGGTATTGCATTACTATTTGTACAATATCAATATAAATTTTATATCCGGATTGTGTTTGCTTCTAGGATTTATATGTACACTGTATGTGTTTAACACCAGCATATTCAAATACCGGTATTTCATTTAAAAGAGAATTACTAATTCTCCCTTATTTGTATTTTGGAATTATTTTACACCGTTAAACTAAAATGTCAAAAAATATTAACGAAGGCACCCTCTGCCGTGGCGCGCGCAATATTATAGTAATTATTGTGTGAAACATTTCAGGCGGAGAACTGAAGAATGTAATGGACTACCTGGACCGGATTAAGAACACCTATTGGAGAGACTGGGACGAACTGCTGGCAGAAGCCAAAACGTCCAAAACTATCATATCATCGCCTTTTAGTATTATTTCAGTATTATAAGGAATCATTGTATTTAATCGCATTTCGTTGAAAGTGATTTCACGCATTGAATTTTGTTTTCCTTGACGCTGGAATTGAGAAGATCTTCTGGCCTGAGCCAAACCATCGTAATGTTGTTTAAATGTAGCTGTTAACTGGTAACATGTTTGAACGACACAAAGCCCGACACATGTTAGGGTTGAGTGTTTTGAGTAAATCTTAGTTCTATACTTTTTAAATTATTAGTTTGGTATTACATTAAATGCTTTTTCACAAACGAGAACTGATCGATTGGAAAGCAACAACAACAACAACAACAAAACAAAGGAAATGGACGTAATCACTGTTGTTAAATGTCTTGATCGTCAGTAGTCTAGACCCTTGTCTGAAGCATAGTTGTGTTCGATGCTGTTAATTATCAATTGAATATGCTTCGATATGTGTTATTGTATTTTGGTTAAGTTTAACCTAACAGTAGAGCTAAGTTCGGTGTGTACATGTAACCCGGTGTTCATGTTTTGTAAAATACGGGTAAACTTAACATTTTATTAAAGTGTTCAGACAATCATACATTTACTGTCATCTTTTATCATCAGTGACGTAATTCATAGCTTTACTTGTTGAATAACTTTGAGATAGATGAAAGGGAACTTTGAAAGCCACCAAAATCGACACATATGAAAATATCGCTGGCTCGGTTTGATTGAGCCTGTTTATGGGCAGTAATGGAAATGCATATTACTGCTCTAGCTGCCTGGCAAAGACTCAATATCTACACCAATATACGATACATTTTCGATCTATCCAAAATAATGGTGTTCATATGGCGAAAAACAGGGAACGTTCAATGCGGCATTTTCCGATTAATACCGATTAATACCGTGCTAAATTCAGCTGCTTATGGTCCCCAGATAAAATAATGCGTTTGCTCTCAACGAAAAAACAACAATAGGCGGAACTAAAGAGAATAGAATTTTGACATGAAATTTGAGAATATGAATCCTGCATATCACAGACAACGTCAAAGGCAAAATTTAAAAAGCAGGTACATTATCCTTGGGGTGATTCAACAATATCCATATCTATATTGGCTGGGATATTGAAACCACCCATCTTAAGAATGGCCGAAATATTAACACAAAAGTAAATTTAGAAGTACTGTTAACAAGGTGCGTAAGTATTGTGCTCAGCGACCTTCAAAGGACGCAACTGAGAAACAGCCCTGATTGAATGTACGTGGAGACTTTACAGCCGCCATACGGCACAAACAACGCTACTGCGATATTGAAATAGATATAAGGGAACTTTGAAAGCGACCAAACACGACAAAGACGAGGATATTGCAGGGTCGGTTTGATTGCGAGCTATTGAGCTTGTTTTGTGGTCGGCGGCGGCGTTTCTGTCGGTTAATGTTTATCCCGATAAGACATTACAGAAAACATAAATATTTCTTTTATTTCCATCAAGATGTGGCCACTTTTTCAACAAAATTCCGGCACAAGTTTGAATACATAGTACCGTAAGACTTACCAGCATTTTAATAAAGGATATTGCCTCTACGTGGGAGCGAACCCGCACAGTCACGGCGACCGCGTCAATCCCTGCAATTCCGACGACGCCACAAATTGAGCTAACCGGACAACCCCCAAAAAGGTTGATCGGATATCCTTGATATACGTTATCATAACTGCACGACATCTGTAACGGGTTAATTTTTTACGGTCGCCAGATTGCACAAATAGCGCTAGTACTGTGAATTTCAAATGATATTGCCTCTACCAACTACATTTTGTTGAATAACCAAACTGCTATTGTTCAAGGAAGTCCATATTGTCCTTGTTCGTAAGCATTGGTTGTCATATTATCCCTCGTCCTTCTGCTTCGGCCTAATATGGCAGCTATATAATATAAATTAACCTGAGTAATACATTGTATATTAATGTTTTATATGACTGAGCTATATAGTACCTCATAGTTATAGTCCCTTAAAATAAACAAAGATTAACAGCAACGTTACTACTGTCTGCTCACTGCGAACAAAAAGAGAGAATAATATTCGTTGATAATTGGCTGTAATAAACAACCCAACTTCATATGATTTTATACAATAACTAGCAAAAGGAGTATTGCCATGCATGTTCCGTTACGGTATTTCAATCTTCTAATTTTCGGTGATGATGGTAGTTTATAATCCTTGATCACGATGAGACATGTTAAACACAAATTCAGTACTAAGTAATATGCTATTTGCAACTATCAACATTTCAAATACATTTTGTAGTTTATATTGTATCAATTATTATATATTGGATTAATGTAAAAGGATCTGGCTGCATTTTATCACTTCCGCGGAGTATAGGATTTACTTACAAATGTTTGCAGGTAAAAATTCTGACGCAATAACTTAAAGGGAAAATATTTATCAAGGTAAATAAGTGAAATATGCATATCAGGGATGGCGACATCCAGCAGACAAAGCCTCCCCACACAGCCAACCAGTAGAGAGGAAAAGAGAACACGGTATTACAATAATCAATTTCAATAAGGACGCCACAAACCATTAACGAAAGTGAGAACCCAAGGGGTTACCGTCTTGGAACGGTTGTTGTGTTTAACTTAATATCTAAAATTTCAAAAAAATCAATAAATAAATTTATTAATAAGAAAAAATTTTGGATCAGTAAACAAGTGAAAAAATCAAGGCCCGAAAAATAAACGACTTGACAAGATATGCAAGTAAGTGTAAAATCATTTAGTATATTAAAATTTCATTATGTACAATATGTTGATCTTAATGATTTGTTTCTTATTTTATTTTCGAGATTTCATTTTCCCCTGTTTTCGAGAAGACCGTGGACATCCCGCATATAAAACATTTTGTTGAAAATAAGAACTTTAACATCACCTGATTATTTGTATCTTTTTTTACTTGATCTGACTCCCTTTCTTTTAAAAAGTATGTAACAAATCAGCCAGTCAATTAAGTGAGTCTGTCGGTCGGCAGTGTTTATTTATACAGGTAACATATGGCACTCCTTACGTGCATAAACACAAAAATTAATTTGCTCATGCATAGTTTCTTAAAAATTAGATGTTAAAATATAAGTTTTTGCTAGATAAAATTGCTAAAATAAGTAAGGTTATAAGCAAAGTTGTTTGATTCATTTAATGAATAACTTGTCGCTGTATGAAGCAAGTATTTTTGGATATAAACCAGTTCAGCCCAGGTCTAGCTTGATTGATCGTGAGTACAGCTGTTATAAATGACATGAAAAGCGATCAGATTACCGTAATCTCTACTTAAATATATTGTCTTTCAACAACCAGATTCAAACTTTGCACAAGGAAACATTTTTGCAATATCAAATGTGAAACCGAATTTGTTACAAGCTATCAGAACAGAAATAGCAGTACAAGGGTCCCACAAAAATGTTAAAAACATTCATTCTATCCAAAAGACGGCAAATCTTCATTAAGCGTATTCTAACTCACATCGCTTTTCAACATATATGACTCATTTGAAATGTAAATTTGTAATGTATGTAAATTTCAGAATGTTCACCGTACCAAGCAACTGGGTTGAAAGGTCACTGCGAGTAAGCCGAGTGATGGATTATGTTGGTGCCAACGAAAGAATCGTTCTACAGAGACGAAGGGCGATGTTAGTTCAAGAAACTATTAGAATAATTCATAAAAGGCTAATTGGTTTAGAAATGAACTTGATTTACTTTGGTAGTCAGACTGAGGGTACAACAACCGTCGGGCTTCATTCAGACAGGGACATTGTCTTTTATGAAAAACCTAGTAAAGTAGTATGTGATTATCAAAAATGGTTCTGGAACAATTACTTGATGATCCAGCCGGAAGACACGCCACCTGGTTATTGTATGCTTCAGTGGTGGAATCCAGTGTGTGATAATTGGAAGCCAATTGTTTTAGAGAACTCATTTATTCATCGGCCTATACCTAGTAACCGAGAAAGGAAGGGACCCTCGTGGGCAAGTAAAAAAAGTAAAAATATGAAAACCGATCTTGTAAATTTTTACGAAACGAGGTAATCAGTTGGCTGGACCAGAAGTATATTCGGGGAGAACTTTCAGAAGAAATGAAACATTATATTGAGAGCAACGGCTGTTTTGTTGTCGCAGTAGGCGGCGGAGGCAGTTCAAGTGCAAATTTAGGGTGGTAAATATCAACCAGCCATGCTGAAAAGTGCATCATGTTTTGTTTAAACATAACACAAATACAATGCTATATTTTAATGAAAATGATTTTGAAGACCCATCTTTGCCCCCAGAAAGAGAAGATTCTTACAAGTTTTATGTGTAAAAACATCCTGCTGCTATGTATATCAAGAACCCCTCACACGATGTGGAAACAAAGTAACATCTTAGCTTGTTTATGTCGTTATCTTCTTGAATTATTCTGGTGTATTAAGGCTAAACAGTGTCCCCATTTTATAATACACAAAAACAACCTTTTTAAGAGAAAGATTAACAAATGCAACACAAAGCCACCTTCTGTCGCAGATTCAAGATGTGATGGAAAATATTTACGTTAAATTGCAAGAAATAAATATAGACGATTTTGAGATTTCGCTCCGTGGAATTTTGAACACTAGACAAATTGGTTCCAGATTATATTTCAAGATTGAATTAGAATTGAATTGTTCTTTCAATTTCAGGACATTTGCTCTATTATACTGCATTCAATCTTAACAGGTTACATCATACTGTGATCACTGATGTTCCGGAAACAGAAGGAACCCTGGTGTGCATGTTGTTGAAACTATTAAATATGCGCAATATCGGGAGCAAACTAGAGAAAGCCGCAATTCAGCTCATCGTTCCACCGATATGTTCAATAGCGGGATCTATGATAGCATCAAGATACCTAGACAATAAAAAATGTTATCCCAGGTTTGCTGAGAACTTGCTATCTATGGGTCAGATATCGGATGTTTCTTCTGGTAGACTGAAGTTTGCGTCTGTGTTATATTGTAAAAACGGCTTTAAACATGCAGAAAGTATTCTAAGTCAGACAGAGGAGCCATTAGTTCAACCAGTATGTTGCTGTAGGATTCGATCGAGACGCACTAGAATTCTTGTTAAGTTCGTCAGCCAGTGATGAACAAGCTGTAAGACAAAATATTGCTTTCTTTGTCAAATTCCTACCAAATGAAAGGCACTGCGTTCCTCGCGAGTTCCAGTATGAAATGTTCAGATGTTCAGCATGGGACATGCTAGAAAGAATTAGATGCAAACGATGCTTGGATGATTATTGGATGGAATGGGCGGTAGTGGACTCTCTTCCTTACCTTTATTTCCTCCAGTACAAAACTTACAGTCACCTTGGCAAACGTTATGAGCACCAAAGGGCACTGGACAATCTTGAAATGACTCTAAATGAAGCAGCAAATCTACGTCATAAAGAAACGGGTTATAACCTTTTAGCGCAATGTATGGAGCAAGAAAAGAGGTTCATGGATGCGTTCGTCTTTTATTTTAGGTCGTTAAAAATCAGACCGAGAAACAATGCCGCAGTTTTTCACATTTGTGTACTGCTAAACAAAATAATCGTGTTGCTAAGGGTTGCTAACACTGCGCAAAGGATCAAGTTTTAAACTATGAACGTTAATCTAATCACATGTGCCACATCAATGGATTTGCAATTCACAAAAGCTTTAAATGAATTGTAAGTCAGCTTGTAAAACAAATACATGTACCGTCATCCTTTGTTCGCAGATGCTTTCTTTTATTTATGAAAGGAACTTTAAATACAATAAAAAACTAAGAGTTATGATATCGCACATTTCATATTTGTATATAATGTGTGGTATATATAATATTGTAGGTTTGTTTGCGAGTTAAAGAGATGGGAGAGAGTCACGAATTATCACTGACTAAATATAGTTTTATTTTGTAGATTTAAATGAAATTTTGCAGGCTGTTAGATGCAAATGCAAATGACAATGAAATAACAAGAAATGGTGTTTTTGGTGTTGGAACAGGTTCAAAATGTTTGATAATGTTGAATAAATAATAAATGTCTTTGAATTATACTTTCCATTGTTATTAAATTCTATTTAACTGTTAAAATGATCAGATTAAAACAGAGTTATACGGTGCGGATTCGCTTCCAGCTAGAGACACTATCACTTTATATTGGAAACAAAATGTTTTTACATTTCCTTTCCGTCCACATACTTTCCAAAGCCTTGTATTTATTCTGAGCTTCTGTCTCCGACACATGGATAAAATAATGGATTATATCACAAAACAAAATATTATCACCTTTTCTTATTTGAGTTCAGTATACCTTTCTCTATAACAGCCTGAGAAAAGAATACAAATCTATGAGAGGAAAATTAAAGGTAGCAATCAACCGTATGGAAAGTATGCTTATGGACAAAAGTCTTGTCCGGTAGGAAGATAGGAACTTTTTGCATGCCACTTTTCAAAACATTACTTTACCGGCAGTACAGGTTAAATTTTCAAAATTCTTTTTTCATTGAATGCACATGAATGTCTCCTTTCCATGGATACCAAATTTATGCCGGTAGAGTAATTGCTTCTTTGAATTTCGAGTGTATCAAGATTTCAAGGAAAACCATACAGGACAAGACTTTTGTCCATAAGTATATTATTTATTTTGGAAAACTCTCATTTTTGTTAATTGTTAGTGGTGTCTCTTTTGAAACTGATCATTTTATTAACCATGCTCTCTCCATCTCTTCTTCTTGACTGTGTGGGGAGGCTGTTTTTTTCTGAATGTGGCGATTCCTGATATGCATATTTCACCTTTTTATTTCTAATTGCACTTCCTTAACTGTTCTTAAAAGTGTTACATGAAAATGTTTTGTTGTTTAAGTTTTATTAGACATGCTAGAAAATATTATTCATACGCGCATTGTTTTTTTTACTAAGTTTTCATGTATGTTGCTCTCAAGAATTCGAAAATTTGATGCCGTTTTAGAAAAATTATTAAGTAATCCGGCCAGTATATCAGTTAAAAATGAAATACTGTGATTTAACAAGAAGATATATCGAGATTGCCGTGAAAGAGGTTCACACGAAAAACTATCGCTATAGATGTCAGAAGTGTAGGTATATTTTTAATGAAACAACCGATGCCCAAGGTTATAAAACTAAGCATTGAAACCAGTCTCAAATCTGAAGGATCGGCGACCAGTCAGTCAGATGCTTGAGATTTGACACTGGTTTCCAATCTCAGCTTTATGACCTTCAGCCCGAATCTTATTACACGACTTCTTATTTTAGTGTATTGTCTTTTTATGTCTCAGAAACAAACGCAGAAAAGTCGTGGAATGTTCATCGTTTGGGATGATCAAGCTTGTACTGTTGATTTGTGTAAATATTGAGTTGCGCTCCGAACCCGGGGATAGTCGGCCTAGGCAGTAATATGCAATCAAAACGTTCCTGCAATATTTTCATATTTATCGTGTTCAGTGTCTTTCAAAGTTCCCTTTCCATCTTTTTGAATAAATTCTTAGTTCCACCCGTATGCTTACATGTGAAGGAAATCACACTTTCACGATCGTTTATATGCTCAGTAACTCTAAGTCGTCGGTGTCTTTAAGTCGTCATTTTTAATTTGGAATCATTCTTTCTCGATTACGTAGCCAAAAAGAAGCAAGGCTGGTATTATTTGAAAGATAAACTATTTTTTTATTAATCAGTTTCATTACAATTTAGAATTAAGTTTTCATGTCAACAAAATAAGCCATAGAAAATATGCCAGAAATTCGAGCTAATCTGTTTCACCGGGCGACAACAGAGAGCCAGTTTTATAAGAGTTGGGCGAATGATCGCTCTGGGTATCTTAGACGCTTAATATTTTATGCAAACTCATAGTGAACCTGTTGAATAACTCTCCTTGTGAGATTACCCTCCCTTAGATCACAAATTGCATCCCATGTACTAGTTATTTCAATTTGCAAAATGTGACGACTCAAGGTCCCAGGTGACGACTTAATGTCCCTTACTTTTACTTTGCCAATTACTGTTCCAAGGTGATTCTCTTTCATCGTTAATTGTTTGTAGTGACTCATTTGAAATTGATTCTCTTATAAATTACTTTCCTTTTTTCTCTTTGGATGCGTGGGTATGCTGTTTATTTCTGGTTGTGACAATTCCGGATATTTATTATGCATAATTCATTTTTATATCATGTTGAGAATTAATTCAAAAATCACATACTAAAAGGGTAATTGACCTACACAGGATCAGATAAATGGTTTAATTATCGTCGCGTAAATTTATTTTTTTAAATTAATAATTAAAAGCACATCTCTGGCCTGAAGATGTGGATAAGATCCGACACACTTGCGGCCATTTTTTCGCTAAGATAAATGTGTTACCTCCGAGCTAAAGGGCCAGCAGAGCAGTTTTCAAGAAGAACTGTGCGTATGCAAGATGTGGGTTCCTAACTACCGTTTTTTGTCTAAGTCTTCGGACCCCTTTTAATGTGCGGACACCAATTGTTTTTGCCAGAATAATTTTTTTCAGCCTCTAAAAATGGAACATTTAAACTAAATTTTAATAACACATAGACTAATACGAACGACGTAAGTTTCTTACAATGCACTTGCATTTAAGATGTTTAAGTCCAACGTTATAATGTTTATAACGAGTAAGAAATGATATGAACGACGTATATTTTAAATCATTCAAATACTAGCCCATTAATACCCGAGAATTGTTACATGTACATTGACTAAAACCAATTTGCTATGACCACCTGTTCATTGACCGTTTTGATCAAAAATGTCGGAGATGCTTGCGTATTTAACATCAAAGACGCCGACGTCAACCTGAAACGGTGCGCGCCACTCAAAAATCGCTCTACGCTATTGCACAAAAGAATTTCAAACCGTCAACTAATTAGGATAATTTCATTTCTAAATCAGCTGATGTTTGATTTACGGCGTATCTGTGATAATTGTTGCTTATTTCTGATCAGGTTGTGTTTGTATCTGCAGTACCGACCCTTCGCAGAATAAGCAGTTTGTAACTAATTTATTGCACACTTATTTGCGACAGATATCACATTTTTTTTTCGGCAATGCTGATTATACAACATTACGATGTTTATTTAACAACTATGGAGTTAATTGCTTGACAGAGGTAAGCAGACATTTCAAAGGAAGAAACGTCTGGCTTGTGTTGACTTATTCTGGGCTTACAATTACGGACGTGTCAATTAATGTGCATGTATCTAAATTTTCGGACGATCTTTTTTTAATGAAAATTCTCGTCTCTAAATATTCGTTCAGCCAGAAATATTATATTTTTTCTGTCCGAAAAGACCGTTTTTTTCAATCCAAGGAAGCTAACTGATGCAATTATATTGATACATTTTAATGCTGTTTTCTCCCCTTAAATATTTAGACATGCCTCACAATAGGAATCTAGTGTTATGCAAAGTAGGAAAGTTTTGACAATTTAACAAGTGGATTCGGTACTAAAAATAATACTCTGACAGACCGCATGACTGAAAACATCATCGCTGTCCAGGCGAGGACGTCAACCGACCACGTCGTGGACGAATCTTTTTGACTTTTTCGAAAGTCTGGAAATGTGGCGTACGAAATAAGCATAACTAGGTATTATTGTTTAAATAAAACTTTAACCAATTTCATAGCAGGCAACAGTATATTTTATTATAACCACCAGACCATGGACGCCCCTATGACATTTGCTTCTAGCGGTTCAAGAAGATCTTTAAACAACACTGCGGTAAGAATCAGCCAGTGATAAACAATCACAACAGCCATGTGCTATTCCCCACTGTGAGGCAGCCATATAGAAAGACACAGTCTTGATCAGATTGCCAGCTAAAACAAGCACAAAACACAGGCCCTGATGCAGGTACTCGGACATCTGCACCAATGGCGATGAGGCAGTAAGTATCCAATGATAGTGTCTCTAGCTGGGAGCGAACCCGCACCGTCACGGCGACAGCGCCTAGCCCTGCAATTCCTGCGACGCAACCAACTGAGCTAACCGGGACAACCCCAAAAATGGTTGATCGGAGAGCCCTCATATACGTAACACTCACTGCATGACATCGGTAACGGGTTATTTAATTGATAACAGTACTGACTAAATGTACGGGGAGACTTTTTACGGCCGCCTCACTGCACAAATAGCGCTACTGTGATTTTTTTTTCAAGAAAAAAGTTGAGAAGGTCAGAGTTTTCAGTACAGTTGAAATGCTTAACGAACTAAATGATTTCTCATACATTGACATACATGTAGAATGCGAAATGTCAATCATTGTGACCGGTAGCACAGTAAACAGGCACACATGAACTATCCTTTATTGGGGATACGGATGGTATGTACTGTGTCTGTCTCTAGCATGGTTGGTTAGGTGCTGCCGCCGTACATTGTAGTTGTTTGGCTTTGGGTACATGAGTTCATGTCTTTTTTAAAAGCTAAAGATACGTTAAGTATGTCTTATGTTTAAAGGTTTTCGAAAAAAGACCCCTTATTGTGTTTGACTTAAAAGATCCTGTGAATCTTCAATATATACAAGATTTGCTTTTTCTTTTACCTGTAGGGAATATAGATGAAAAGGGAACTTTGAAAGCCATGGAACACGACAAATATGAAAATATTGCAGGCTCAGTTTGATTGAACCTGTTCATGGAAAGAAATGGAAATACATATTACTGCCCACGCCCCTAGCCCCGGGTTGAGCGCAACTCAATGTTTACACCAATAAACAATACAATTTTGACCATCCCAAACGATGGTGTGCATATGACGGTGGACATGAAACCTTTAATGCGGTATTTTCAGATTAATACCATTCTATGTTCAGCGGCGTATGGCCCTAAAATAAAAAATGGGTTTGCGCTAAACGAGAAAACGACGAACGAGACAGGAGCTGGAGAGGCAAAAAGCTGTGGAGAAACAGAAGGATGAGATGGAGAAAAGGCGAGAGAATTAGGCGAAGAAGATGAAAGTCGAGAAAAGGGTACACTTGGAGAAGAAAAGACAAGAAGGCCTGAAAAGAAAAAAAAAGAAATTTAACTGTGAAGAAATGGCAATTTATTTTGTTCGTTATTGTGAAGCTCGGGTAAATAAATCAATTGTCATCAAGTTTAAAGGCGTTCTTCTAAAAAATGAACTGAATAAAACATCGCCAAAATAATACGATTATAAATAAATCTTGTAAGAAAAGTTCACTATTTTCAAAGCGAATTTATTTTTCTCCTAACTATCAAGAATACGCATTACTCTGTTTGCCAGCCGTGATGGGGAACATACACAAAATTCAATATTAAACGAGATTAAACATATTCTTACACCACTCCTCAGAATTCCAGTGTTAACTGTGATGTGACAAAAATGATTAATGGACGAAAATTAAAAAAGGGCAATACGTATGTCAAGTGAAAAACGCCTACACATCAGACGTTTATTTCAAAGATTATATGTGATTGGTGTTGCAAAATGTACTTATATTATTCGTTAACTTGTTTTAAAAGATATAGAAATAATTGAAAATTACAACTAAATAAAAACAATTTACCGGTAATAGCCTTAAATTTTCTACTGCTATATGTTATGTAAAACAAACCATTTCATATCGGTATGTAAGTTTGGTTGAAATTTAGGACACAGTGTTAATATGAATGTCCTTTTCTATAAATCTATATTTCTATATCTAAAAAGTAAGTAAACGAAAGTGAAATTTTATATGTGAGGCACCGGCTTTCAAAAATCCGTAAAATCATTAAAATAATTGAGTGATAAAGGGATTATTAAAACTTTATTAAGTAGCTATTTTTAAAGCAAAATATATAGTTTTTAGTGAAATCACAGACATTGCTGAACATTTATAATACTCAGGTAGAATCGGATATTTCTAAATAATTATACGTTAGACAAGAATCGTGCTATTAGATAATTGGAGTATTCCCATATTTTGCATCATCATATAATTAAATTGAGATTTTTTAGATTATAACAAATGTCGACCTTATTGCATATTCGGTGGAATTTTCTTAGCTGAACAAAAAAAAACAACAATAAAATTATGTAATTTTTGTATGCCCATCTTTAAATTCAATGCATACTTGTAACATCAGATTTATTATTAGGTTATTTGTACTATTTTCTGTTATTAAAAAGAACACCGACTTCAAATGCATGAACTTTATACAATCAACTTCATTTACCACAAAATAAGACCATTTTAGGTGAATGGAACATCTGAAAAAAATTAAGTTGTTGACAAGATTTAATCAGTTCTATGACTACACTGTTCAAAGGCGATGATCCTCTCTTTTTTACACGGGCGAAAATACTTCTTCCTAATTCTTAGACATCAGTTTTAAACGAGAACATTCTGAGGATTTTCAAGTTTGAAACGCAGTTTTACAGTATTTTTAACTCTAATTTATAAGGCTACTTAATTAAAAACTGTTAATCTCGTCACTGCGACACAAACGCAATGGCTATCGCAAGTTACCTTTGATGAAAAGCTACAACTTAAGATGTTTAAGGTAGAATTTAACCATTTGCCGATTGTACGTAGTTTCTAAATATATGCTCCATTGTTTGGCAATTATTCGACAACTTCCGATGACACATGATGTTCTTCGACTGTTCTAAAAATATATTTCGCAACTAAGGAATTAAACAATTAAACGAAACAAAAATATTAAAAAAAACAACCGTAACCAAGCTTTCATATCGGTGTGACAAATATTATTTGACATGCTCCTACATTCAATTATGGTGTGATGTATTCAAAGTTTTCAGAAAACGGCAATGCAGACTAGTATCATAAGCAAGGATTTAATGTAAAACTAAAAGACGGCGCATTTCCACACCGTACCTAAAGGACAAATAAAAATCAGCCACTGCTCAATTTACAATCATGATAAAATATCACAAGAGCTGTAATCCCTTCAGAAAATTGAATAGTTTGTAATATTTATCCAATTCCCTAACGCAATTCTGAAGATACCTGTGAAGCAATCCCTGACAGATACAACTATTTATTATATACCCATGAATGATTTAAGCATAGTGCATCGTTATTTCGCAAAATTTATACAACTCGTCGGATAAGAAATTCCGTATCAAACAATGTGCATTTCCAATTCGTTATTTTGCATCTTCCCGTTTTCTATGTGACGTCATATACTACTTCACACAGTCACACTAGGTTGTCGTAATTTTCCGGCACATAACGAACTCCAAAGTAGGAAATTTCAGTTGCAGTTTTACAAACGTTACGGTATTTTTACGCCATTTATAAATTTTATACGCCGTTCATAACTTTACTATCGCGTTACTATTTATATTTCTGCTATTATGTAAACCACGTTTTTGACTAAAATTTTGTTGTTTAGTTTATTTAATTTTGTTTTGAGCGAGAAGGGTATATAATAAAAAGAAAATTTTATGACAGTATGCATTCTGTAGGTTCGTATTATTTCTCGTTGCGTATGTAACCACATCACGCTCGACCATCGGTCTAGCGCGATATTGTTTACATACCCAACTCGAAAAATACGAACCTACAGAATGCATACTGTTATAATATTCCATATATATTAACACTTTTTTAAAATAAAATCTCATTTACGAATTGCCTCAGAGTTTGTCCTTTTGAAACAAAAAAGAAACCATATTTAAAATGGCAAAACACTTCAGCATGACAGTTTTCGTTTCAGCTGCCCTAACGTTGTTTCTTTGTAATTTCCTGTGTCTTCGCTTTTTTGGCCGTTTCTTTATTATAAAACAAAACATTTTTGTATCTTCAATACCAGTCAAATACGATTATATCAACGTTGGATGTTCTATCTGTCACCAGCAATATAATGTTTGATAATTTTTTGTTAGTGAAATATCAATTTGAAAAATGAATTGAATTTTAAAAGACGGTCAATTTTCATTTCCAACCACACTTACCTATCTTGTCAAAAAAAGTGAAATATGCATATCAGGAATCGCCACACTCACAAAATACAGCGTCCCCACGCAGCTTAAAAGAAGAGAAGAAGAGAGAGCATGTTAGTTATAAATATGTCAATTCAAGCAAGACGCCACAAACATTTGACGAAAAAGAGAACCCTTAGGGTAATATGATACAGAAATAAAATAAAACGCGATAACCTGCCACACGAAGCAGATCACAACACAAGAATCCTCAGATTGGTAATGGTACAGGAATGTCTCTTTGTTCATACTGAACCAGAAAATACAGAAAATACAGGATACTTTCCGTGAATATATAGTCTTCAGTTATGACTACTGTCTCCGTCTAATGAACTATTCACGCGGAATCTTTTATTATCATTTGTATTTATTGGATTTTGATAACCTACAAGATTTCTGTAGAGTATAAAACTATCATTGTTTAGACATATTTTCAATAATGTTTATGCAGATTTCAGGATATCTGTTTTTATACATGAATAATATATATCCATAAGTTTTCTTGTGGCGAAGCAGAAAGATAACGACCTGTCATTGTTTTCTATTCCATGGTCTTTTTTCATCATCGGTCAGCTGCACTCTGCAAGTGTTGAAGCTTCCCCCCCCCCAACAAAAGTTGGGGAAAATTAAAATTTATTTATTTCAAAACTTGCAATAATTTGAGATGGATGTCTTCCGCTTCTTATTCTTTTGGTATAACTGTTGTTCCAATATCTACAAACTATTTGAAGATCAAGAATAATAAGAATCGTACTTTAATTTTGACGTTTATTATACAACAGATGATATAATGATTTCAAATAGTTCATCTTCGCCACTACGCCTTTTTCTGAGTTTCATATTCTGCATTTTAGTTGATGAGAACCTGACCGACGGTTCCTAGTCGGTATTCCGTCAGGTGCTCCTTCTGTGGTGTCATTTTATGAAAATTTGTCGTATGTAAACGGATGCTTTCAATATATCTCTATGAAATATTTGGGAGTTTACTGATTTGTATTGTCTCAGACCCATAAGGGGATGGTTTAATAAGCACAGACCCGAAAGATTGTTTCTAAAGCTTTATTCAATTCTATAACATTCGTTCTATAAGAGTCCCGAAGGTAAACTTATACAATAATACTACAGTGTGCATGCATGATGAGGAGGCGGGGCTTATCATACCCAACTGACCACTGGTACGCTTCTCTACTCTAATACAACATATTTGGTTGCATCCTCATATGTATACACTTAAATTTGTTTTCTTTGTAGTCATCAATGACAAATCGTTATGGAAACTCTTGACGCCTCTTTTTAAAGGATTTAAACGAGGTAAAGTTTAAAATAAACAAATGTTTCTGTGACATAAAATGATTTATAAGTAGCACTAAGTTAAATCAATTGTTGATAGCGATTTTAGTTCAATCAATCCCAATTTCTGAACTATACTGATATTATGATTTTGTTAAAGGACGTTTTATAATATTTATGTCACCAGTGACAAATGAAAGCTTTTCAGCTATAATTTAATTCGAAAGCTTCAATACTTTTTGATATTTTCAATAAACTCCGTTTCGACAGTGAAAATGTGTCGTTACAAGGTGGTATAGGACGTTTCATAGCGGCAATAAATATTGAAATTCGTTTTGTTTTTAATACAGCATATTGCATGTACATCTTTTATATTGCATGTTCATGATTTATTTTACTATATTTGCTAATATTCGCATAGTTGATGTCCTAATTTGGTCACTCACATGGCAACACAATTAATTTTGCACTAAATGATCTATAATGAGCTTCGTTTACCCTAAAGTCGATTTGGCGAGTCCGGATAGTAGAATTCCCTGTGAGATTCGACCTTGTCTTGTCGCCTTCGCTGATTTACATTGAGACAATTATGTTAAATTGGAATTATTTTGTCATTTACTCCACGTCGTCTTACATGAAGATCGTGCGACAATCTGGGAATACACGACTTCGTGAACGTTGCTTTTCAGTACAGAGTGAACTAATTCGAAATAAATTTTGTGTTCAAGAAAAATCACGTTTGAAATTGGACATTTTTATATTTTATAAGCATTTGAATTTAATTGCTCATATAGGCATTTGAATTTAATTGCTCAACGAAAGCTTACCATCTGTAAAATTGATAATGTTATAAACACCCTATTTATAGCAATTTTGTTGGCATTATTCTCAGCTAAAATCAGCTGATATGTAAGAATCTATAAAATGTACTGACGCAAAAATATGAAATAACTTTGTGTATCTTAAGTACATTTTATAATGTAGGTTTTTATAAGTTTTAATATTTGAAACAGATGTCAGTTCTTAGCTTACGAGTATTTCTTGACCGATTTACAACTATGTTTCATATTTGATGAGTGTTTTTTAACGTATACTCCGCCAAAAATGTTCTGCATACTTGGACATTTTATAAAATATCTTTTTAATTTCACCAGACACAACAAAATGATACCTATCAAATAAAACAGCAATTCACAGTTAAAAATGTAAAGAAGTCAGAAATCAAATCTGATCACTACTTCATGAGCAATTCATTGTTAAAGTACCCGGGGGTTACTACACAAAAATTGCAAAAATCATTAAACTAATAGTGAGTAAATCCACCACAATGAATTCTTCCAAGCATTGTCTCATGGTATTTATCAGCCGACGCATTTTCAGTTGTGGAATTGAGTTCCATTTGTGAACAATAATACTAGGTAGATCAGCTAGCTGACCAACGTGCTTTGTATTCTTTAGAAAGACGTCTAGGTGGCCGATGTGGTCAGACATTTGTCGTGACAGTCAAATTAACAATGAAAACCTTCCTTGGTGCCAGTAAGAAATAAATAAATTGGAATTACAAACAATGCAGTTGTGTTTTGCTCTTATAAGATTGGTTGTTGATTGCATTTATTATTTGATTTTATAAATAGGATGCTAAGACTTATTAATACAGAGTTGAAACTGTTTGAAGCATCACTAAACTGTTTATATAAGCCTTTACCCTTTAGGTCAATGAGTGAGACAATGTGATAATTTAATTATTTAAAACTAAAGTTTGAAATGTTATTCTGGCAAATGGCATTGTATCTACTATTGATTACTTCCTGTTGCCATCATGACAATGCATGCTCATATTTTTGTTATAAAACAGACAACAATGATTGCATAGATTTCACACCTCTGCCTTGATACAGCAAATTTTGCAACTTTTGACTGTTGACCCCTATCATACTCAAACTGATATTTCTTGGTTATTTACCAAATTATTTTTATTCCGTTTTCGTCTTTAACGTTGCAAACAATTACTCTTGAGATAAATATAAGTATGCATACCAATTGTTTGCTAGATTATTTAATTCACGCAAAAGAACACTTGCGTGCAGAACATTTTTGGTTGGGTATATATATAGATCTATAAGTAATATATATTACGACATACACATGTGAAAGTGACCTAGCAACATTCTGTATGACGAAAGACATGGCGTTTCATCATACAGTAACTGAAGATACAGTGTCCATTTTGACCGCTCGGAAGATTGAATAATTTTACAAGTTTTAGCTTTCCAAAAAGCTAGTCGGTCATTAGCACAACCTTTTAAGACGACGGCACAAAAGTTTAAACTTTAAGCCACTTGAAATTAAAGCGCTTTATATTTATTGGATGTCATACAAAAATGTAAGTTTATTTATAGGTATTCCTTCTTTCGAAGGAGATGTATTTAAGCAGGTGATAAAACTAACCCTGTTTGCAAACAAAATAATTCACCTGAAGGTAAACCGAAATTGAAAAGTTTATCAAACACTATTTTGTGTCACAAAGTGTTAGAAAGCAACGATAATCAAGCTGTAAATATATACCAAAAGCTTAAGAATATGTTTAAAAAACAAAGTTTTTCACTGTCACAGAGTGGGAGAGAAAAAATGTTCACACAGTCTGGCCGGTACTCACTGGTATAACATTGCTCTTTCTGATCTAGAACAATTTCGTTAGAATGTTGGTATTTACTTAGAATGTCTTATGACTTCCAATAACAAACAAACGCGTTAATTTCAAATTTGCCTAAAGTATGCACTTCAGCGCCGTCTTTGTTTGTTAAAAGAGTTATGCTAATGACCGACTAGCTTTTTGGAAAGCATAATTTTGTTTTGTCTATTATTGACAGTTTCATGACTCGATTTGAAACTTCCGCAAAAATATGTGTTTTCGCATGTTCCAAAGATTATTTTGTAGCTTCAAAACCAAATTAAAACTTTGGAAAGCTAAAACTTGTATTGTCTATTAGTCAGTTTCATGACCCGATTAAAGATTCCTGCAAAAATGTGTGTTCTGATGTTCGAATGATATTTTTACATTCAAAACATTATAAAACTTTAATAACCAGTTGAGTGGCAAATGCAAGATTACACTTTAGCAAACTTATCAAAAGTAATGACCAATGCAATCCATATCGAGCTAGCTTAAACATGAAAAACGTTCCCCGTGATACCCCTGTCCCCGAGTTTCACAAAATGCTTCAGAAGTTCGTAGATAAGAAAATAAAGCAAAATAATTAGCTAATCTCTGTTCAGTGCTCTCTACACATTGTAGTTGCTAATAGAGTCATAAGCTGTACATCTTTTGTTTATCAAACACAGTATACATTTACTTGACAAAATCCATGTATATGTTTGTTGTTCTTCGTCGGAAATATCTTTATGAGTAATAAGCCTAGCTGATCAGAAGCTGGAGAGAGGATTTAAGAATAGCTACAGACTCCATATATGACGTCGTTTAACATCCAATAAAAGACCTCTAGGTTTTCATAGATAACGACTGAGTAAGAGTCTATCCATAAATAACGACTTAGTAAGAGTCTACTTTTCTAAACTATCCGTTCCGTCTGGTCCGTGAACTTTGCTTTACATCGCTGTTAACCGGTATTCAGGTAGAAAGCTCAAGTTTGGTCCATTATAATATGTCGGTCATCAGGATGACCGACAATAATGTTTATATGGGAAAGCACAGCACACGAACGGTATAAAACGATTTTGACCCGTGAGCTGTGACCTTTCGGACAAGTCCACTGTTATAATACTAAATAGGTAAAGTGCGTCATTTTACAGAGTTACCGTAATTACTTGACTTATATGACATTAAAACTGTTCAAAGCAGCTGATATTTAGTAACGACGCAATAGCTCAGTGGATAAGACCTCTAGCTATGATGCGAAACATTGCATGTTCGAATGCAATCAAAGTAACTTTTTATTTTTGTCTTTCATTTCCTTCTTATAATTTTAATTTAGTTCATATAATATTATTTTAATAGCATTGAGCTGTTTTATCTTTATATTTGCAACCCCCTATAATGTGTTTATGTTCATTCCATTTTTAACAATTTGTTTAGTTGAGCAGCTTGCCCTGATATCTGGTATGATTATCTGGAATGAAATTCCTTTTTCCATTAAAAATTCATTCTCCCTGAATTTATTCAAAAAATCATACAAACATCATTTATTGACAATAAATTCTAAAAATGTATCTAGATATACACACAAACTGGTAACTGCTCAATGACTTGTCGTTGCTATTTTTTTCTACTCTTGAGTATGTGTATTATAATGTATTACATTATAATATTTTGCCTTCTCAAAATATTGCCCAATTAACATATGTGATTTTGTATTGTTCATCTTTTTTTATTTCATTTTAATTTGTGTGTGTGTAGTTATAATATTTCATGATGGCCTCTTGAAAATAAGATTTGTATTATTGTTGTTTTACTTTGTACAAAACTTAAGAGTTATCATCTATAAATAAAGAATTTATTATTATTATTATTATTATTATTATTATTCACCTCCGTACCAAAGGAGTGTTGACAATTGTGATTCTTGGCGTTCTGTAAACACTTGTTGTTACATTCTCTTTCATTTATAATTTACATGATTCCAAAACCACTTTGTTTTGCATCGCCCAAAAACTGTGTTTTGAATAAGCATCGATCTTGACATTTTATCAACTCGCTTAATGAAAGCTTACTCGAAATTTGTATTGTTTAATGTTATTTTTGTCGGTGTCTTCATGAATGTATTGAAAAAATGACATTAAAAACAGAAAAAATGAAATTCCATCATGGGATTCGAACACACAACCCTTATGTCATATTAGCAGAAATAAGAAGTGTTACTGTCACGGCCATGACAACTTTTGTAATTAGCCACTACAACTTTAATAAGATTAGCTAAGATGGAAATATCTAACATCCCTATTTTGTGGAATATTCCAAAAATCTATAAATACAAAAGTACATTCACGGCTAAATGCGTAAAATCGGACTATACATTGTAACATCGTTTTTTTCGTCGTTAGCTGTCTAAGCTCACTTTTGACCTAGTTTTACGACCAATGAAATATTGTAAATAATACTCGTATTCTCTTATTATGCAGAGGGAAAATGAAATAAAATATTTCGATTGGTAGCTATTTATACCATAGAGGCATCTAGCAGGGTGGAGAGGTATCTAGTGGGATTTTTATTATTATGCAGCGGAAAAATCAAATAGATTATTTCAATTGGTGTTGTATTGGAGACAAACATATTTACGATTTAAATAACCAGTTAAGTCAATATTGATGGTTTAAATACAATTTTATATGGAATATTCTTGGGTGTCAGGTAAACACTTGCATACAATAGTGTAGATATTTCTAATTCTTACTGGTTTCTTTCTAATTCCTTTGATACTGTTCGTTGTAGTGTAGTGGCTAACACTCTCGCCTCACAAGCGGAGGCCCCGGGTTCTAAACTCAGGAGGGACACTTTTTTTAAAGTTAATTACGTACAAGTTGGTAGATTTCGCTCTTGTAACAGGCTGTTTGTATTTATTTTTATTAAATTTCAAGGACATTTATTCATCTTGAGTTCTAACTCTACAAGAGGTATTTTATTAAAACTGAATAAATGTAGTTCAAGACTTAATGTAAGACATTGCTTCTTTAATCGACTTGTTACCACTGTATGAAATTGTTGCATCAGCTTCAACATTTTTTTTTGAAAGACACTTTAAATGAATTTATGAGTTGTCATGATTCGGTCGCTTAAACTCTAGGTCATACTTAGAAGGCAGGGAGGGTTCGTCATCAGCTATAAGTAAAATAAAATAACTAAACTGTGTCTGCTTTGCCTCTCTGTATTTCTTTCTTTCTTATATACATGTACGTGTATATATAAATCTTTTCCATCAACGCCGTTTATCTTTTTTTAAAGATATTTCTTGTTTATCATTGTTTCTCTATTCCGCATTAAAACATACTCTCCGTCAAAACGCATTCATCGTTTATGGATTTTGCCTCCATCTTATGAACAATTCAAGTGGAATCTTTTATTATCAGTTGGCTTTATTGGATTTTGATATCTTACGACATTTCTTTGGAGTACTACAAATCACAAGTGGACATCTTGGCAATAACATGTATGCAGATTGTACGATTCTTATTTTCATAAATGTATCATGAATATGCATTGAACTAATAAAACTCTTGTGCAGAAGTATATTAATACAAACACCTGTTTTTCTCTGTATTGCAACAGACGTTTCTTTTTCTTTGTCGAAATGCTCCTTCTTAAGTATGGCGTTTGTAATATTTTTATTAATATTTTTACGAAAATGTGATTGTTTGATAAGTAGTTTTAATACAATTTTAAATCTGGAGATACATGTAGCAACACGACAAAGCTCATTTATCTGTTGAACAACGCCATATGTGATATGTTTATGTTATGTTATGTTTAAACATGTTTTAACAGCTGCATCATGTTATTGCAATGCTTAAAATGTGTAAAAATAATAAAAAAATTAAATTTCTCTGTATGGCTAATAAAGTTATACTTGTATAAACATGTACTTTGATTCTTGTTTTACACTATGACTACCTGGGCTGAAGATTATAAAACTGAGATTTGAAACAAGCCTCAAAACCTAAGCATCTGATTAAGAGATTTGAGACTGGTTTTCACTATCAGTTTTATAATCTTTGGGCCTAAGCTTTTTCATGCCTGATTTCCAAACAAACTTTGTCAGATCATTTACGGAATCTCGTCTTAAAAGAAATGAACAACCAACAAAACGCTAGGTCCTGATTGAACCTTTTATTTAGAAATTCAAAGAACAGATTGCATTTCAGCAATATGTTCAAAGATAAGTCTTAATACAAGAATGAATAATGATTCTGAATACTTTAAAATCTCAATAACGAAACAAATCATCTGCATTTTAAAAGTAGCCAAATATTATTTAAGAAGCAAATGATTGAAACTAATCATTTAAACACCACTTTTAGACATAAAGCATATTGTAAATGAACCTACTGTCCAGTTTCCTTTCAAGTAAATTTATGGACATTATTCTTGATATTAAATTAAGCTCATAACGTACAAATTTGCATAAAGGTTATTATGATGGCTGACTGATAATGTTGTCCCTAAGCATTCTTTAGGACGCCAGTTAAGTCAAGCGATCGTGAAAGATTACTCATTCAAAGGTTGCATTAAATAACACCATAAAGAGTTCCCTGTTGATTTTACCCGTTCACAAAAAACGGTCTCAGTGCATTCCTACTCTTAGTGAAAATAATTCAAGAAGCTGTAATTTAATCAAATTACTGACTAGAAATATTAAATGCTGGGTAAAGCAATTTAAAATTTCGGTAAAATTTTACACGCTTTAAACAACCCATAAATCAAAAGAATCGTGTGATAATACAGAAAAACCGTGGTTAATTTCGCTACACAACTGACGGGATGAACAATAAAGCTGATGAATTGTGAAACCGATAAGCGTTATAGAAGAGTTAATAAAACATTCTGATATGAGGATAATCGGATGGACGCTTCCTATCAAAAGTTTCTACATGCGTATAAATGCAATGAAAAAGCATCATAAATGAAGACTTGTATTCGCGCTTCCAGAAAATCAACGTGAAGGAAATGAAAATAAAATACTCAAATAATATTTGATGACTGAAGTCATTAAATCAATAAGCCTATATTTCAATACGAGATGCGGTGTATTTGTCAAAAAAAAACAACAAATGGATGAAATCACTGCGAAAAATTCAAGAATACAAGAAGTTAAAAAAAGCTTCAAGCCAATTCGAAGCAGAGAGCGAGCACAGTTCAAGCCTCGGAATGATTTTTTTGCGGAAATGGTATACATGTAACACAAGCTACATAAGGTAATACAATTTAATTTACACTTAGCAAAAATAGTATTCGTCTCGTTTTAATATGTTAATGGACAAAAGTTTGTCCGGTAGGAAGATTGGAACTTTTTGCATGCCAATTTTCAACACATTACTCTACCGGCAGTAGTGACTTAAATTCTAAAATTCTTTTTTCCATTGATACCAAATCCATGCTGGTATAGCAAAGTGGAGTTAAGATTTCACGCTTTCAAAAGATATTATGGAAAACCATACCGGACAACGACTTTTACCCATAAGTATAAATGTAGTTCTTACTATCCGCAAACACTAGGGCAACGTTTTAATTTCTAGTAGATGAATGATATACAACCTCGCCGTGCAAACGTGTGTCTTCGGCGAAAATTTTAACATTTTTTTCTGGGCTGAAGGTTATAAAGCTGAGATTGGAAACCAGTCTCAAATCTTAAGCATCTGATTGGCTGAAATGGCGACTGGTCGCCATTTCAGCCAATCGGATGATTGAGATTTGAGACTGGTTTCCAATCTCAGCTTTATAACCTTGGGCACTGTTTTTGTTTCTGGTTGTTCTCTGAACGTCGTCATTGACAGGAAAAAACAACATGTATTCAGTTTGTAACAGTTAGGCAAAACAGTATTGTCATTGATAATATTTTTTTTTCCTTAATAGAATGATTCAGTCAAATGTATGAAAATTGCTGTATTAGGAATCTCAGGAAGGTTTGTGCAAGTAATTCCAACTTGTCCAGCAAAAAATCAGCGTCATTTCCAGTCACTGATTTGACACTCAATTCTAACAGGAAAGCATAAGCGATCAATGGTATTTGGGTTAATCCTTTAGTAAACTTAGCGCTGTATACAAGTAATATCATGTTTGTAGCCTGCCTGTTAAAAAGACAATTGTTTGGAGAACTAATGTTGTATTTTAGTCTTGTTATTAACAAATCTAATCCCCACTTATATGCAAAGCTTTTTTAAACTGTAAATTAATTAAGAAGGTTACAAAGTTTATATAAGTAAACTTATTTACATGGAAACTAAAAGATTCTCCATTATGTGCACATTGTAAAGAATTAGAAGATTATGAGCATTTCTTCATACATTGTTCATCATTGTCATTGTTCTGGGATACCATTATCGACTTGTTTAAACACTGTGTTATAAACAGAATTAGCATAAGTCAAGAAAATATTTTTTCCTTATTATGTACACACTGATTGTTATGTTATGTTGCTGTTTTTATGATTAAATAAACGGATTGTCGATTTGGCAATTCCGAAAAGAAAAAAAAGTTTATATAAGTAATAAATTGTATTTTTGAATAAAATCTGCCGGCGAAGGCTGACTACAGACTTCTACAGAACCCATTCTCCGGGAACAGGTGTCCAAGAAAAACACTTTTACATTTTCTTGCGCAAGTTTCAAAGGTATTATTATTATTGTAAGGAAAATATTATTTGACAGGAAAAACAGACGATGCGTGTTATCTGATTAAAGATGCCAGGATTTGAAACTGAACATCATACATTGTAGGCAGTTATTTTATTATTTTCTTGTTTTATCGACAACATAATAATTGTATTAGATCATTGCATATGCATGATTCGTCATCAAAATAAGGATCTTCTAATTAACACGAAAGTTAACGCCATTATATGTAAACATGATTATTTTATGCTCCACAGCAATCTTGAAAGCTATCACACTCCAATACAGCTGACAGATAATTCAAGATTCCACGTGGATGGTTCATTACATGGAGATTGCAATCATTGCATATTGCAACGCCGCATTTCCTAATGCGGTGTTGAATGAATGAGAACCAAGTCATGTATAAATTTCAGTGTTATTCTTCTTCTTGCAAACATGAATGGTTTATATAGGGCAACAATATTAAAGCTTTAATTATAGGTATTGTGCGAGAGTGACTACAAAAGCTTTTCATGTTTTCTAAAAACATACCGCGATATTAGATAAAACAATCTTGCTTTTAAGAATATCTCCCGTACGCAGTATGGCATTCGTAGGAATAATTTCCTACATGTATAACAAGTCTGCGTATATGCTGTTTTCAGTTCTTGTTTTCAATAACTGGCATGACTGCACTTTAGAAGCAGCTAAAACAAATATTTGTCAATATTCGAAAGGAGAACCATATTTTTATTCATATATATTACAGAGGATTTTGTTACACAGATTGTGTCAGGAGCATTCAACGTTCCAAAATAGCATGAATCCTAAAAGTTTTAGAAACTATGCCTCGTAAGGGGGACACACGTCAAACAGTTTTAGCAAATTAGCAAGCTTTGCAAGTGTAAATTGCGCAAATCAAGAAACCATACTTTTTCTTGGAAAAGTGTCTTATCATGAACTTTATTTCATCTTGTTAGATATAGATCTGAACGTAATTCGAAGATTTTACCGAACAGATAATGATAATACACATGCAGTCAATAACCGATTCTAATTTAGTTCTTTAATTCTAATTTGTATTTCATTCAAAATCTCCATTCACCACAATTGTTTTCAGAATCCTGTATTATCCCATACTTTTGTCAAATCCGATGGAAACATCTTCAGGTATATAGTTGTATGCTGTTTAATTCCCCTTAATATATTATGATTTTATTGTCCTTAATCTAAATATTTAAAGCATTGCTGCGTTCGTTATTGCTATGTCATAGACAAAAAGAAAAATACCAAAATCTCTCAAACGGCACAATTCAGTTTCACCAAACTTTTCACAAATCAATATCAGAAGTGTTTGATTATTTTACATACGATAAAAACAGTTAAAACAGTAAAGAAAAAAGTTAGACCTATATTATCCCTAATTTTGCAATGTATCACAAAAATAAAAGTAACATAAAACAACAATTCAAATGTCAACAATGGGAAAGAATACTAACAAAAATATCTAAGATCCTTGAAAATAATTTTCAATTATGAAGAGAGAAATCAACATTTTTATTTTTGTCATCGATTTTCGCGAACAGGACATTGAAGGTCAAACACACTTTTACAAATAACTCACATTGTATAAATTTGTTAGACCAAAGGACCTTATATAATGTTGTCAGTAACTCATTACTCATCAAGACATTTAAATTGTTGTTTAGAAAATGTTTAGAGTTGCTTCATTTTTGTGATAAATTGCAAATAGAATTTTAGGGATTTTTTTAGGTCTAACTATTTTTCTTTACTGTTCTTACTCTTCTTAACGCATGTAAAATAATCATACACTTAAAGCATTGATTTGTGCAAAGTGTGATAGAACTGCATTGTGCGGTTTGAGAGATTTTGATATTTATTTGTCTATGACAAAGAAATGTCGAAGGGAGCAATGCTTTAAAACTGATAATGTAGGGCTATGTAAACCTTGATGAAATACATTACTACATGCGGCACTGTGGCTTCATGTTTAGTTTAAGAATTTCGAATTTGAAAGAATTAGGAGTAAGGATGATTGTAACATGATTCGTGTTGACTTAAATATTTTCACGCATATTAAATTTCATGAATGCGTGAGTTGCTCTGAATCCGGGGCTAGGCGGCGTAGCCAGTAATATGTGTTTCCATTACTGAAGATAAACAGGCTCAGACTGTCTTCATTATTTTCATATATGTCTTGTTCAAAACCTTTAAAAATCCCTTTTCATATATGACAATAAATATCAGTTTTGAACTTTTGATAAGCAATCGATATTTTTTAAAATTTTGTTATATGTCAAAATCATTTTGCAATAATCCTTCTTTCCATAAACCCAATGTTGACAGACACATCCGCAATTATGAAAATAAAGGTGATCAACCTTTCTAAAAAAACGTACGTATTCAAATCACTCAATTTGAAATCACGTTTCAACAAAATGATTACAGGAAATTCTTGAATCCGGTGCGATTTTCTGTTTTCCCTAACTACGCTTTCGAACCATAAGAACAGGAGTTTTTGGCTTTTTCTGCACATGGAAGGATTTGCTTAAATCTCCGTAATTTCACATAATGACAGAAAACAGGAAATTCGACATTCGTGAACAACACTTCGTGCGTCATAGGAAAATGTGCGATGTTTATAATGGGTTATATCATCTAATGGTATTACAAAACAAGTGTCTTGCTTTCTACAGTAATACAATATATTGCAGGCACAGTTAGATATGAATTTCGTAGAGCTGTTACTTTATATAAACGCAAAGTTTATGAAACTGACCCTGTCAGATAAATAGCGAAACTGACCAACTGGAGCTTTCTATCAGCTCAGGCAATACTTAAATTACAAAAACAATGTTTGTGAAACCGATCCTGTCAAACATACATGTATAGAAAAAATGACCAACTAGAGCTCTCCATTAGTTCAGACAATATTTAAAAATTACACAATATAGTAAAGTTAGTGCAAATCAAATCTCTTTTTAGCAGTCAGTGTCTTCTTAGCATGCACGGACTTTAGTTATTATAATAAATAACGTGTTCGCAACAGGTTACGAACCACCGTGTAAATATAAATAATAACAGGCCTGTCACAAGAGCAAAATCTACCAACTTTTACGTATATTAAGTTTAAAAAAAGTGTCCGTTCTGAGTATTGAACCCGGGGACTCCGCTTGAGAGGCGAGAGTGTTAGCCACTACACTACATAAACTTGTCTTACGAACTTGAAATTAACAATCAGTATCAAAGGAACTAGAAAGGAACCAGTAGGAACTAGGAATATCTCTACTTCTCTTTCGTTTTACACTGTGTATTGTATGCAAGTGACACCCAAGAATATTCCATATAATATTGTATTAAAGCCATCAATATTGACTTAACTGGTTACTTAAATCGTAAATATGTTTTTCCTCCAATACAACACCCACTAACAACCAATCTAATTAATCTATTTGATTTTTCCGCTGCATAATAATAAAATCCCACTAGATACCTCTCCAGCCTGCTAGATGCCTCTCTGGTGTAAATAGCTACCAATCGAAATAGTTTATTTCATTTTCCCTCTGCATAATAAGAGAATACGAGTATTATTTACAACATTTCATTGGTCGAACAACTAGGTCAAAAGTGAGCTTAGACAGCTAACGCCGAAAAAGCAGTGTACATGTACCTTCGAAGTACTCGAGGTAAAACGTATGTAGTGTATATATTAGACAAGATAAAAGGTTGATTTGACTATTTGAAGACAGAAAACTTAAAATCAATACAACCTTGCATTTTATTCCTTCATGTTCACATTTTCTCTAAGATAATGGGTCTTTGTAAAAGAGCTCTGTCTGGTTTAAAATTGATTTTTGTCTTATGGTTATACACAACAAGGTATTATACTAGAAAAAATCGCTGAGAAATATTATAGTAAAACTCGAGGAGGAAAAACATTATAAATAGAAACACATTTAGAGGAGTATTCATCTGACTAGTGCTTTAAGAACTGACATGTGGCGTCGCGTTTAGACTATTCCTCGTAAACTTACGCTGGATGTAAAACAAGACTGCTTATTTATTACTAGAAAAGTTTGTGATTCTGTCAAAAATCAAATTTGAAAGTCTCGTGCAAGTTTTCCAATTATTTATTGAGAAAAATCAACTACAAAGACTGAAACCTACTTTAATTTCCCCCATTGCAAGGAAAATAGTGTAATGAAGAGGCCAATTAATGAAGACATGTAACGATTGAATGTCGTAAAGATTGAATGTCGTAAAAATTGTTTGCAATGGGAGGTGAAGGAAATAAGAAAGTCATTTCGCAGTGATCGTTGATTGCTGTCACGAATCATCATGTTTGTTTTGATGTAAATCTGGCTGTGCTATGTTTTAATTTCCGTTACAAACATTACGCCAGGAAACAATACGCAATCGCATCGCACAGCGAGAAACGTTTTTGTAGTTAAGATTGTCAAAGTGTTAGGCTATAGACATCCATGTATTTCAGAAATATCATAGTTATCGAGAATTTGCGAACAGTACAATAATCTTGTAAGGATAAGCCAAGATTGTAGAGTTGAATACCAGTATTGCGAGCACGATAGTTTCTAAGAAGTGTTTTAACTGTCTTTTTAACATTTCCTTTGTTTTCAATTTCCTGAAGGCGGAACAAAACCAAATGAAAATACCAAATACGTGTTTGGCGGTCATCAAACACAAACAAATATTATAGTTACGGCTGTGATTCTGTTGTATACATTGATTTTACTGGAAATGATGTAATGAATAAAAAAGATGTAGCTAATTAACCCGACTCATTAATTACCGTCTATATAATTTGGTGTTTGGTTAATTTGATTGTAGACAAATTACAATGCGGGATATTTCAGTATTGCACGTTTTAATGTACATATCGAGCAGACACAGACAATCGCTAGGTTACAGATGTCTGTTTACAGTTCAGGATGGAATACTTCAATATCTCAGAAGTAGATATTATTAATTGTGCCACTATGTTATGCTTTAATGGACTGACTATTTCAGGGAAGTAACTGCTCTCATTTTCGTTAATTATTATGGATTCCTGTTTGAAATTCATCATCTGACAAACCCATGCTCTTTCATCCTACCGTCTTTTGACCGTGTGGTGTTTATGTATTCTAAATGTTGCCATTCATTATTGCACTTGTTTAGAATGTGTTCCCTATCTCACGATTTCATGCCCATCTTTCGAGAATCGAAACGAAGCAGTTTAAAATATTATGACATACCGCTGTTAAGATAGCAATTTTGGATGACCGACATCAATGCAAAAATATATGATGTTCTAGATATGAGACTGAAATCAGTTCGTATTATTTTTTTTTATTTATCATGAAGAGGAATCTATTATGCTGCCAAACAAGTCTTTTGAAATTTAGTGAGTGACATTTGTGCCAAAATAATTATTACGACTTAATACTTGTCAATTAAGATGAATAAGTGTACATTTAAGGTTTCAGATTAAAATAGACCGGTTTGAGTTTCTTTGGATGATGATGTCTCTATTGCATCACCTTACGAGGCCTTAATTTCACAACGCTTTGGGTTTTCTGGAGCTTGTAATGATTTTTTAGTCCATTAAAATCTAAGATATACATGGGCTATATCGCACATAAATATATAAATAAAATAGTGTAATAGATGAAAAGAGAAATATATATGAAAGTTCTATATGAATGTTACATAGGGCGGACTTCATTTGCTTTTCCAAGGCTTGTCCAGGTTTTTTATTCGGCGTAACCCGTTCATGTTATCGGGCTTTGACAATCGAAGTTATCCTAATGTGAGTATCATCTCCGTACCAAATTTTCATTCAACCTGCCTTTCCGCACCACGGCATGCCGCATGATCGTATTCGGCGTTATCGTGATTACGGCCTTAAACCGGGATAAATGACGTGATTTGCCGGGCCCCGTTTAGGAATCGGCATACGACGGTGTATTAACCCGGTATAGCAAATGAAATTCGCAGAAAGACTTGGCCACAACATATACATGCACTTTTAAATACTTCAGAGTTTTATGTCAACTTGATTAACAGATTTAAGAAATTTAAAGGCTAAACATATTTTTCTACTTTACAGGAAAACAATCGGTCAATCTAAACAAGAAATACTACAACACTCGTAATGCTTAGTAATTAACACATCTACATTGCTAACTCCTGGTTGAAAGTCGGTGGCTGGATTTTTAGGTGGTCACATTTTTTAAAAAGCAATTCGCGAGTCGATCATGCCATCGTGTTTTTTTATTCCTCTTATCGTGCTCGTTCTAGTTTAACTACAGATAAAGTCGTAGATAACTTCTTGTTTCGGTTCACTTTTCCAAAGCTAAATTACTTAATGTGTTTGCATGTAACAAAAAAGTGTAACATGCATATCAGGAATTGTCACATTCAGAAGACACAGCCTCCCCACACAGCAAAAAAGAATAAGAAGAAGAAGAAGAAGAAGAAGAAGAAGAAGAAGGAGGAGAAGAAGAAGAAGAAGAAGAAGAGAGCCTTGTTAATATTTTTTGAAAACAGACACCACAAACAATTAACAAAAGTGAGAGCCCGAGGGGTTACCGCCTTGGAACAGTCAATGGCAAAACAATTTGTCACTTGAGGTTTTAACCAGGTTCTATGGTGCACAAACCTCACACTTGCCCCAACAGGTTCTCGTATGAAAAAACCAGTACAAGTTGTCTTTGTGAAATAACTCCAACCCACCCATAAGCTCAACAAATGTGCATGCAAAGCACACAAACATATAAATATTGGAAGTTAATAACATTACAAATAAAAGAAGCGGGTACTCAATGATCTTTAAAGAGGCAACTTCGTCGAGTATGCGGATCGGTGGTGTTAATCCAAAACAACTGGTTCATTATTGTTTCTATGAAAAACTTGCCTGGCAAGTGTAAGCACAGTGCACCCAAGATCCTGGTTTAAACATCGACTGGCAAACGTTTGCCACTATCTGTTATAAAGCGGTAACTTCTTATGTTCGGTTTTGTTTCTGGTGTCATTATTTTAAATTCGTATTTTTTTATAAACCCCTGCTTTCTATATCTCTTCTTACTGGCTATATGCGGACATTGTGTTTTCTGTATGTTCTGAAATTCGCATTTAACCTGTAAAGTATTTAAAGTAAATACTTGCATGAAAAATATGGTTTTTGACTAAATTGAACACATTATTAGCAACTTTAAAAATTCCCCTCTACATTCAATATCAGTACTGTTATCAATTATATAGACCTTTTAAGGCCGTATACCACGATAATATACAATTATTGCATTTCAGTAAGGTCTACATGATTTGGTTATTTATCGACCTGATGAAGCAATATTGACCGAGGTCGACATTTCTTCAACAGGTCAATAAATCACGATATTGACCGAAACTGAAATGCAACAATTGCTTTATTATTAAATCCAGTTAAAATAATTTTCCTTTCCAAAATTGTCACTTAACTTTGTGCGTGATCTTACAGTATGCTTTTTATTTTGGTCCTGTTGTTTTCGTTGCTGCAACTTGCGACATTACATTACAATGAAGCATTGCCTGATGTATTTACACAATGCAACAGCCAAATATCATAAATTGAGCCAATTTTGTCTTCAACCAGTGATTTTATCAGCATTCGTGAATTCTGCCATTGCTCTTTCGCTACCTTTCTGACATGTGCTAATTGTACAATCGCGGTAATAGGTGACACTTTCCGATGTTTCTAGAAACGTGTTACAGTTATTTTCGTACAGTGGTTCCTTTTAGAAACGTCTTTATTTATTCTAATAAGCTGTTTTCTTTATGGTTTCTCCCAGTCAGCGCCATGTTTGTTTACAACGGTTGAATTGTTGGACGTAACAGTGCTGTGACGTATGCAGTACCTAAGACGATTCGCGAGTGAAATATTTCGTCCAGGTCAATATTTGATTTAGACTCCGCCCACGGGTCAATATCAAAATTTATCGCATCACGTTTTATCCAATGAGAAAGGTCAAACCAATATGATTGTACTTATATTTTTGTAAATATTGAGTTAAAGATCAACCAGGGCTAGGCGGCGTAAACAGTAATATGCACTTCTCTAAGGTCTGTCAAACCGAGCCTGTAATATTTTGATATTTATCGTGTTCGGTGGCGTTCAAAGTTCCCTTTTTATCTATATTGTTCAATAATTATGTCAGGTTATAATCGAAGTCCAATGCACAATATTACGTAGCACTGACGTATTTATATATCACAAAGCCTCTCTAAACAAATAGCATTGATTAGCACATTTTATGACACAAATTACATCATTTCTTATTGTAAACAGAACCTTTGGGGAATTACGCATGGCACACAATTAATCAAGTGTCTGGACTATGTACAAATATATAAGAACATATTAGATGATATGAAATCAGACGTGAATGATATATTCATGTTGGCAAATGTCAAATTGAATCAAGCTCGCATATCCCTCCTAATGTTGATGTTATACGTTTAGGATATCACTTGGTAAACACTTAAACGCTTTTCCTCGGTATTGAATAACTATAATGGAAACATTACTAAATTAAGAGGAACTTTGAAATCCAATGAACACAAGAAGTATCAAATAATGCAGAATTGAGACAGGTCATTGGCAAGAATGAAAGTGACTTACTTTGATAACTCATTAACATTTTAAAATTGAAAAGTAATTTAAACGGATCAGCCTTCGTGTTAGTTCCATCAAGTGATCCCCTGGATGACATTTTTAAACGCCCGTGTATTTGAGCATTTAAAGTCATAAGTCTGGTTACACTTGAAGGGTGTACTCAGCAGGCATACGCTTTCTAATTATTTAGTGTATGAGTAACTATTATTTAAATTTTGACCTAGCTAGTCTAGTACTAGTAGGTGAATAAAACTTCATCGTAGAGAAAGAAAATTGAAGTGTATAACAGTATAATTATATAATTTATAAATAAGAATATTGCCGTTGAGACAAGTTGAGTCAAGTTATTTAGGAATTTGCCAAGGCAGGAATTGCAGTGTACTAACCGCCAAACTCCAAGTAAATTAAATTGTTATGAGATTATAATCATACTACTTTATTTGGGCCAAACATACAGAAGAATAGAGAACATAAATTTATAACTTGAACATTCATAAAAAGACAATACATAAAAAGCAAAAAATGATGAATCGAAGAATATTATCATAATTTGTTTTTATAATTTATATAAACATCGCAAGCATTGAAATGACACATTGTTTCTGAATCACCGTTTTTCAAAACTCCGTAACCACTGAGAAAGACTTCAGTGAAAATACGTAGCATTTACAAGACGTTAACAACAATCATTAAAAAAACTACGCATTCCAATTAAATTCTGTTAAATGCTAAATAATAACCCCCATAATAATAATTGTGTTCCTTATAAGAAATCTACAGGTGTAGTATGTGTGTCCCTAAAAGTTCTTCAAACGGATACTAGGTTATTTTCCCAATGTGTTTCAGCTATAATAACACAAATCAGATATTGCTTATGTAAAGCAACGATGCAAATCAAAAAGACCTTCGGGATAACACTCATTTGCATAAGTGACAGAACACGATTAATCAAATGTCTGGACAGAATAAGAGCAGTAATTTGTTGTTTTCAATGCAATCTGATCTTTAGTAGTTTATATACAAGACTATATATAGAACCTTAAAGCAATTCTTTTAGGAAAATCTAGACTTGTCAAAGAAAATAAAATTACGGTCAATCTGAGTAATTGTCGGGTTGTCGGAGTCGCAGTCAAAGTTCTCGTTTAAGTTTGTTTACAACTTCTTAATATCTCATACACAATTCCTACATTGCCAAATGTGTGAAACATAGTATATAAAACAATTATACAATAGATGTATTATACAAAATTGATCAGCACTAACAAGCCAATAAGAAGCATATCAGGAATTGCCTGCCACATTCAGAGGGCACAGCCTCCTCACACAAAACGTAGAGATGATATGAGAGAATGGTTAAAACAATGATCAATTTCAAAACTGATACCAAAACAATGACCAAAGATATCTTAAACGATATATTGCTATAAAAATATTTAATAAAAGACGATAAATATGCATTTAAGTTATTTTTTTATTTAAAGTCCAACACGAGGTTTTTCATTGAGCATGCAATATTTTTATCATAACTGACAAACTGATGACCTATTTATAATTGAAAATATCGTGTCCTCTGTTTTAGGGAAACAAAAGTATAGCAAAGGTCAATGGAACGTCCGTTTTTTTTGCTATATTTAGACTTTTTCCCGTGATAGATAAGCCCTTTCTAGTGTCAAAACTGTTCGGATAGCATAACACTCCTACAAACCGTTCTACATTTACGAAATACTTTGGAGGAATAGTAACTACTTCGAATAATGGATGTAAAATTGGCACAGGTATTTCAAGGCTTTCATTGGAAAATAAATTCATATTTCTACTCGACATATTATTTTTCGCAAATGAATGAACTTTTTGTCTTTCTTCTTTGCAATGATATAATTATTGTGCCCGATAATATTAAGTATTAAGGGAGGATATAAAATTAGAACGCTAATATGTGCATTTAGAAGCAAGATGAACTTAACATTAATAAAAACCAAAACAAACAAAACCGCATCAATGACAAATATTTACATGTCCATTATCGTTATTTTATTAATAACGTACACATCTTACATGTACGTCAGAAATAAAACGTCCGAAAATTAAATTGAAGATATTTAAGAACTAGTTTAATGACTTAAACTGAGGCGATACGAACAACTACTGTAAAATGAATGTTTTATATCCATGTTGACGCTTACTTACAAGATTTAATACTTTTTAAGTGTTTAATTCTTAAAAATGCGGTTTTTATTATTCAGGTCTTGCTCACTTAATTCCTCTTTATCCAGGCTTGCAGCTGCTATTTGTTTGCCTGTGAACCGTATGAACGAAAGCTTTGCCCAGAGTTAACGCACAGGTGTGATGGTTGTAGAATATGTTGGATGCAAACCGACCAGTAAGACGTCGGGTGTGGCTCTGGAAACTTTACCAATCTTCCAAACAACATATTTAGTAGTCTCAAGTTAGCACAAGGAGTAACTGGAATTTATATACAGTGAAACCTGCCTTAGAAGCCACCTGCGAATAGCAACCACCTGTCTTAAACAGCCAGTTTGAATATGTCCTAAACTGGCATTTTGTTCTCCTTTTAACCTGTCTTTAACAGCCACCTCTATAGAGCAGCCACTTTTTGTCACTACCTTGGGTGGCTGCTAAAGACAGGTTTTTATGTATACTTAGTTTCGAATGGAATTACCAGCATTGATGACGGCGCCTTTCATGGCATTGAAAGTCAAGTAAAGAATTTAGATCTGCAGTATAACAAGTTGACCGTTGTACCGCCAGCACTGGGGAAACTACACAATTTGAAGATTCTTCTGCTTATAGGTAATCACATACAAACTGTGGCCGATTCGGTCATATCTGGATTTGGAGCATCCATCACCAAGTTTACCATTAGTCTAGACCACATGTCATCTTACCCAACAGCGCTGAATCAACTAAAAGCTGTAGAGAAAATGGAACTTTACGACATCCCCTTTGACATAAAGGACCCGTCTACATTTAAAGGACAAACCCACCTGAACTACCTGCTGCTTAAATATCCTATCAACTTCCATGGCCACATTATTCCTCCTGGTGTTTTGAACCTCAGAGGACTTACCTACCTTTCCCTATATGGACCGTATCCAAACTGCGATTGTTCTCTGTCTTATTTGAAAACCTGGAACGTGACAGGAGTCCGTATCAGTCCAGGTTGTTATGGTCAGCGTTTACCAGAATATAATGATCTATTTATCTATTTGATAAATGTTGGAAAACTGAATATCCGTTAATTAAAAAAGTAACCTTTATGTAGCAAAGCGTATTGTAAGCCGATACAAAATAAACCTACTGCCCCTTTCCTTCAACGTATAGATATATTAAAATAGATGAAAAGGGAACTTTGAAAGCCGACGAACACGACAAATATGAAAATATTGCAGGCTCGGTATTAAAATAGATGAAAAGGGAACTTTGAAAGCCGACGAACACGACAAATATGAAAATATTGCAGGATCGGTTACTACATAAGTATCGTGCTCAACGACCTTCAAAGGACGTAACTGATAACAGCACTGATTGAATGTACGGGTAGACTTAATTCTGGATCATGGATTATGCTCAGCATAAAGGTTATTATGATGTCTGACTGATGATGTTGCCCTTCTGCATTCTTTAGAACGCCAGTTAAGTCAAGCTATCGTGAATGATTACTCATTCACCGGTAACGTTGTATGACATGGTAACGAGTCCTTTGATGATTTTTACCTTTAACAAAATGCAGTCCTACTTTCGGGGAAAATGATAAAAAAGTTTTAATTAAATCAAATTAATAAATAAATGCTGGTTTAGGCAATTTAAGATTTCGGTGATATTTTTACAAGAAAGCCGCAACTTTAACAACTCACTTTTCAAAATTATCACGTGATAATACAGAAACCATTGGTTAATTTCGATACGCTATTAACGAAATGAACAATAAAGCCGATGAATTGTGAAACCGATAAACGTTTTAGAAGAGTTTAAAAACATTCTAAAATGAGACTAATCGGATGGACGCTTCCTATCAAAATGTTTCATACGTACAACTGCAATGAAAAATATCGTAAAAATACTTGTGTTCGCGCTTTCAGAAAAATCGACCTAAAGGAAATGAAAAACTAGAATGTGTCCTCCGACACTGATGCCCCCACTGCTACAACAACATATGCAGCAAAGAGCCATAACTCTGGTAAAAATGGTCGCAGAAAAATCTATCCGTTTTACAATAATCTACACATTGTGCTTGATCATCTATGCGAGTTTGAAAGAAATCCGCCTCATAGTTAATGAGGAGTTGATGCCACAAGATTCGGCGACGTACGCAGCTCTATATGCCTCCCATTTCATGGGGGCATAAAAACTCAAAGAAGGTTTGATGATTGTAGTCACTAAAAAGTTCCTATTGGCCAGCTCTCAATAATGATACCATGGTCAAAAATCATATTGCAATATGTAAGCGAACAAGTCGCTTTTAGTTGTTCGCCGCAAAACGTCGCAGACGTACCTTTTGCAGTACGGACGCTTTGCGGTGTTACAATGCGTTAAAAGATGACGGAATTTGAAAATTAACAGGATTCACAATTACGTGTATTTAATCATTTTTTCGACAACATAATTGTATTAGATCATTGCATATGCATGATTCATTATCAATATAAGGATCTTTCAATTTACATGAAAGTTACCGCCATTATGTGCAACCTTGATTATTTTATACTCCACAGTAATCTTGAATGCTTTCACACTCCAATACAGCCGACAGATAATTCAAGATTCCACATTGATGGTTCATAACATAATGATTACGATCATTGCGTATTCGCACAACGCCGCATTTCCTAAAGCGATGTTGTATGAAATGATAACCAAGTTCATGCAAGAATTTCTGTGCTATACTTTTACTTGCAAACATGAATGATCGATATAGGGCATCAACTTTAAAGCTTAACTGGCAGGTATTGTGCGAGAGTTTCTTTAAAGTCTTTTCATCTGTTTTCTAAAAAATGTACCACGATATAAGATCTAAAATGACATAAATTTTCTTATTAAGAATATCTGCAGTACGCAGTATGGCATTCGTAACATTTATTACGAATGGTTATGTTACACAGATTGTGTCAAGGGCATTCAACGTACCAAATCAGCATGGATCCATTTAGAAACATTGCCTCGTTATCGAGACACATGTCAGAAAGTATTAAATTAGCCAACTTTGCAAGTGCAAAATACGCAAGTCCATAAACCATACTTTTTCTTGAAAACTCATTATTATCTTATTAGCTATAGAAAAAAGGAATTCGAAAATTAAACCGAACGAATAACCATAAAAATGATTTACCGATTTTTACTCAGTACATTGTATTTTATTCAAATTCTCCATTCAACGACTACATCCTAAGACAATTAAGTGTTGTAATATAATTGCCGGCATATACTGTTATGCTGTTTGATTCTACCCTTCATGTATTAGTTTAAATTTATTGTCTTATATATTATCATTAAAAAATAGATACTGCGGGGCAGTTGTTAACCTTGTTGAAAATAAAACTGATCGTTTTATCCTGATTACCGGTATATATATACTGAGGCCATACCAAATAGCAAATTATTTGGGAGTTTTATCCCCGACGCCCAAGTTTTTACGCATGTTTGTTTAATTATTTTGGAAAATTATTTAAATTCTGTCAACTGATTTCAGTTAAATTTTATTTGCAAATCAGCACATATCAGGTCTTTTGCAATATGCAACAAAATATATGGGAAATACTATAATTTAGTTAGTGTAGTACACAATCACATATATACAAGTCATACAAAGTGTACCAAAGTACCACTACAAAATACGTTAGAAATCCTAGAAAATTCAAAGAGTTTGAGAATATATAATTCAATTTGTTTTGATATTCAATATATTAATTTAATTTTAGGCAGCACTGTTTTTATATCTGAACATGAATAACAGTACTACGAAAACAGATTTTCTGATTGAAATGAATTTAACATGTATTTGAATTTCATGTACTGTAGTATCGACTTAATTTAGTTTAAGATGTCTAAGTTTAAAAGCATGCAACTAAGTTGTGATTTTCAACACAAAACTTGATTTGAAATGTTTTCAGTACAATATTTTTCCATGTTATTTATAGTTTGAAAAATAAAGAGATTACTGCCTCGAATAGAACAGTTGATTTGAATTTTGACACTGTTTGGTTAAAACCTGAATCTCGCGTGCACCAGCCTCGTGGTGTTCTCATATGAACAAACAAGTACATTTTGCCTATTTCAACAAACTCAACGACCAATCGACAATGATACGTGCAAAAGCGCACAAGCACACACAAAACATGTAGGCAATCAAATCGTTAAGGAAAATGAGAAGTCACTCACTGTACCGTAGAACCTGGAGTTAACTTAGCAAGAACACTATAACAGAAATGGCATCCTTATTTTCAGCTTCATTTTCAGTTTAAGAATTTCGTACTTGAAGAATTAGGGTTGACTATTATGGTAACATAATAAGTGTTTGACTAAATTGTTTCATCCATATTATATGAATCCGTGAGTTGCGCTCAACCCGGGACTAGGCGGTTATATGCATTTCCATTACTGTCGATGAACATGTTTAGACAAACCGAGTCTGAATTATTTTCATTTTGTCGTGTTCGGAGACTATCGAAATTCCCTTTTCATCTCTTACAATAAGCAGTAGGTATTGTGTTGATTGTGTTACTTGTTATTACAAATACGCAATAATTATTTTAATCCCATAAGCCCCATGTTGACAGACACATCCGAAATTTTGAAAATTAAGCAAATCGACATTTCTCATGAAATCATCGCAAGCATTCAAAACAATGATTGCAGACAATTTGAAATCACATATCAATAAAATGATTACAGGAAATTTAGGAACCTTGTGTGACTTTCCGGTTTCCCTAACTACGTTAACCATAGCAACAGGAGTTTTTGGCTTTCTCTGCACATCCGTAATTTGTTCTTTTGTATGTGCGTATGCGCTATCACTGTAAGAATCAATGTTATAGCTTTTATATATATATCATTGTTATACATGTCTTTGTGCTCTTCATATTTGGAGGAAATAAAGAATATATAACAAAACAGGAAATTCGACAGTAGCGAACAACACTTCATTCGTCATACAAAAATGTGCGATATTTAATATAATATATTATATAATCTGATTCATCTGATGGTGTAACAATACAAGTTGCTTGCTTTCTAGAATAACTATACAACATATTGCAGGTACAAAAAATAATGTGTTTTTTTTTGTATAAACGCAATGTTTATGAAAGTGACCCCGCCAGATAAATAGAGAAAATGACCAAATGGAGCTTTCCATCAGTTCAGTCCATATTTAAAAATTACCAAAAAACAGGAAAGCTAGTGCACGATTGATTTTTTAAAGCGGTCCGGGTACCAATGTTCAGACTATATTGTTAAGTTACGAACCACCATCTTATAGTATTCCTAAATATGCACAAATCATTCAATGCGCTACAGGTAAAACCGTAAAACGTCTGTTCTTATTCTAAAATACGTTCAATAGCTCTGAGGTATTAAGGGTTATACGTCTGTTTATATAAGACAAAAGTAAAAGTTCAGTTGAATATTTGAATCCAGAAAACGTCAAACCATTGCCTTATCATTCTTACTCCTTGTGTTATATTCCTACATGAAAACATCATATAAGAGTATAGGTTGTTTTCAAAAACTTCTCTCTCGTTTAAAATTTAATATCGTCTTAAGTATATACACTATACGTGTTGATGTACTGGACAAATCGTTGAAAAATGTACAACGACCAGAGCCTGCAGAGGAGAACATAAAGAATAGAAACACATTTAGAGCAATATTCATCTGCTTATTGATTTAAGAAGTGACGTGTGGCATCGTGTTTAGAATATCCATCGTACAATGTTTATAAAACAAGATAGATTTTCTTAAATACTAGAAAATAATAAAGTTGTGTTTCTAGTAAAAAGCCAATTTGAAAGTTTCGCTGAAGTTTTCTTTATACCTATGAGGAGAAGCCAACGACGAGGATTGAAACATATTTTAATTTCCCTTTTCAAGGAAAATTGTGAAATGAAGAGGACAATTAATGAAGACCTGTAACGATTGAATGTCGTAAAGATTGAATGTCGTAAAAGTTGTTTGCAATGGGAGTTGAAGAAAATAAGAAAGTCTTTCGCGTAGTGATCGCTGATTGCTGTCAGGAATCATCATGTTTGTTTTGATGTGAATCTGGCTGTGCTATGCTGTAATTTCTGTTACAAACATTACGCCATGAAACAAGCCGTAATCGCATCGCACAGCAAGAAACATTTTTCTTATTTCGATTTTTAAAGTGTTAGATTATAGACATTTTTAAGAAATACCAGAGTTATCCTGAAGATTCAAGCATAAGCCCGGGTTTTAGAATCCAATAGTTTGAAACATGATCATTTTAAAGATGGTCTTTCTTTTTAACTAAATGTTTAAAATGCCATTTGTTTTTAATTTTTTGAAGGCGAAACACAATCAAATGAAAAGAACGAGTACATATTTGACGGTCATCGAACACGAAAGTTGTGGTTCTGTTGTACGAGTATACAGACTTTTAACCTACATCATACAATCAATAAAAATGGTTCGGTTTTCGCAGTGTAATGTCTATAAATGACTGACCGTTTCAGGGCAGTAACCCTCTCATTTTCGTTAATTATAATGGATTCCTGTTTGAAGTCCATCATTTTATAAACCCATACTGCTTTTTACCGTGTGGTGTCTATGTCTTGTAAATGTTTCCATTCCTTAATAATTATTTCACGTTTTTTGGAATTTGTTCCCTATTTCCACATTTCATGCCCATCTCTCTAGAATTGAAGCGAAACGGTATAAAATATTATGACATACCGCTGTTAAGATAGCAAGCTTGGAAGACTGACATAAATGCAAACATAGAAGTGTTGTAGATATGAGACTGATATCATACATTATATTTTTGTTTGTGATGAAGAGGCATTTATTATGCTGCCAATCAAGTGTCTTGAAAGGTACGATATAGTCGTTGAATGGAGAATTTGAATAAAATGCAATGTACTGAGTAAGTTTAAGGTTATCGTTTGGTTTAATTGTCGAATTCCTTTTTTTCTATAGCTAACAAGATTATAAAAAGTTCACTAAGAGACACTTTTCCCAAAAAAATATGGTTACTTGATTGGCGTATTTTGCACTTGCAAAGCTTGCTAATTTAATACTTTCTGACATGTGTCCCGATAACAAGGCAATATTTCTAAAGGGATCCATGCTGATTTTGGTACTTTGAATGCCCTTCACACAATCTGTGTAACATAACCATTCGTAATAAATGTGACGAATGCCATACTGCGTACTGCAGATATTCTTAATAAGCACGTTTATGTCATTTTATATCTTATATCGTGTTACATTTTAAGAAAACAGATGCAAAACCTTTAAAGATACTCTCGCACAACATCTGCCAGTTAAGCTTTAAAGTTGATGCCCTTTACCGACCATTCATGTTTGAAAGTAAATATATAGCACAAAAATTATTGCATGACTTGGTTATCATTTCAGTCAACACCGTATAAGGAAATGCGACGTTGTGCGAATACGCAATGATCGTATTCATTATGTTATTAACCATTCACGTGGAATCTTGAATTATCTGTCGGCTGTATTGGAGTGTGATAGCATTCAAGATTACTGTGGAGTATAAAATAATCAAGGTTGAACATAATGGCGGTAACTTTCATGAAAATTGGAAGATCCTTATATTGATAATGAATCATGCATATGCAATTTTCTAATACAATTATGCTATTATTATTTTATAAAAAGATTAAATACATGTAATTGTGTATGGTGTTCATTTTCAAATTACGTCGTCTTTTAACGCATTGTAACACCGCAAAGCGTCCGTGCTGTGTACGTGTGTGACGTTTTGCGGCGAACAATTAAAAGCGACTGTTCGCCTACATAAACCAATATGATTTTTGACCATGGTATCATTCCCAAGAGATAGCCAATAGGAACTTTTTAGTGACTACAATCATCAAACCTTCCCAAAGTGTTTATACCTCCACGAAGTGGAAGGCCTATAGAGTTGCGTACGTCCCCCAAATCTTGTGGCACCAACTCCTCATTAACTATCTGATGGATTTCTTTCAAACTTGCATAGATGATCAAGCACGATGTGTAGACGATCGTAAACAAAGATAGATTTTGCTGCGACCGTTTTACCAGAGTTATGGCTCTTTATTGCATATGTTGTTGTAGCAGTTGGGCTGTCAGTGTCCGATGACAGATTCTCATTTTTTCACTTCCTTTACGTCGATATTTCTGGAAGCGCGAACACAAGTATTTTTATGATGTTTGTCATTATAGTTGTACGTTTGGAACCTTTTGATAGGAAGCGTCTCATTTCAGAATGTTTTTTTTAAACTCTTCTAAAACGTTTCTCAGTTTCACAATTCATCGGCTTTATTGATCATTCCGTTAATTGCGCAGCGAAATGAACCAATGGTTGCTGTATAATCACGTGATAATTTTGAATAGTGAGCTGTTAAAGTCGCGGCTTTCTTGTAAAAATATCACCGAAATCTTAAATTGCATTACCTAGCATTTATTTAGGAATTTGATTTAATTAAAGGATTTTTTATCATTTTTACCCCCGAAAGTAGGACTGCATTGAGACAGTATTTTGTAGAAAGGTAAAATCATCAGAGGACTCGCTACCATGTCATACAATGTAACCAATGAATGAGTAATCTTTCACGATAGTTTGACTTAACTAGCGTTCTATAGAATGCCGGGGGGGGGGGGGGGGAGCGGGAGCGGGCAACATCATCAATCAGACATTACCTACAGACAGTGATTTTGCATGCAACATTCTTTAGCCGATAGGTCGGTTGGAGTTATTTCACCAAGACAACTTGTACTTGTTTTGTGATACGAGAACATGTTGGGGCAAGTGTGAGGTTGGTGCACCCTAGAACCTGGTTTAAACCCTAATTGGCAATTTGTTTTGCCACTGACCGTTCCAAGGCGGTATTCCCAGTTTCTCATTTTCGTTAGTTGTTTGTGGCATCCTATTTGAATTGACATACTTATAACAAACATGCTCTCTTTCTCTTCCACTCTTCTTTTTCGCTGCGTGGGAGGCTGTGTTTTGTGAGTGTGGCGATTCCTGATATGCATATATTACTCTTTTATCCTAATAACCTCTATGCGAATGCGTACATTCCGAGCATAATGCATGATCCAGAATCATGTTAATATATCTACAGGAAAGGGACAGAGGTTTATTTTGTATTGGCTTACAATACGCTTTGCTAAATAAAGGTTACGTTTGTAATATACGGATTTTCAGTTGTCCAAAATTTATCAAATAGATAAATAGATCACGAGCAATGTTGCAATGGTCCCATTATAAACTCTGGTATACGTTGACGCTGACCATAACAACTTGGACTGATTTGGACTCCAGTCACGTTCCAGGTTTTCAAATAAGACAGAGAACAATCGCAGTTTGGATACCGTCCATATAGAGAAAGGTAGGTAAGTCCACTGAGGTTCAAAACACCAGGAGGAATAATGTGGCCTTGGAAGTTGGTAGGATATTTGAGCAGCAGGTAGTTCAGGTGGGTTTGCCCTCTAAATGTAGACGGGTCCTTTATGTCAAAGGGGATGTCGTAAAGTTCCATTTTCTCTACAGATTGAAGTTGATTCAGCGCTGTTGGGTAAGATGACATGTGGTCTAGACTAATTGTAAACTTGGTGATGGATGCTCCAAATCCAGATATGACCGAATCGGCCACAGTTTGTATGGGATTGCCTACAAGCAGGAGAATCTTCAAATTGTGGAGTTTCCCAAGTGCTGGCGGTACAACGGTCAACTTGTTATACTGCAGATCTAAACTATTTACTTGACTTTCAATGCCATAAAATGCGCCGTCATCAATGCTGGTAATTCCACTCGAAACTAAGTATATATTAATTCCAGTTAGTCCTTGTGTTAACTTAATACTACTAAATATGTTGTTTGGAAGATTGGTAAAGTTTCCAGAACCACACCCGACGTCTAACTGGTCGGTTTGCATCCAGCATATTCTACAACCATCACATCTGTGCGTTAATTCTGGGCAAAGCTTTCGTTCATACGGATCACAGGCAAACAAATAGCAGCTGCATGGCTGGATCAAGAGGAATAAAAGGAACAATACCTGAAAAATAAAAAATAACTTTTTATAGAATAAAACACTTAAGCATTAAATCTTGTAAGGAAGAGTCAACTTGGTATAAAACATTCATTGTACAGAAATTGGTCGTATCGCCTCAGTTTAAGTCATTTAATTAGTTTTTAAGTATCTTAAATTTAATTTCTTTGACGTTTGTTTTCTGACGTTCATGTAAGATTTTTACGTTTTTTTTGAATAAAATAATGGTAATGGACATGCAGATATCTGTCATTGGTGCGGTTTAGTTAATTTTTTTTAAATTAATATTACGTTCAACTCGCTTCTAAATGTTCTTAGTTTTCTATCCTCACTTAATACTTGATGTTATCCGACACAATTATATCAAAGTAAAAAGACAAGAAAGGTTCATTCATTTGCGAAAAGTAAGCAATGTGTCGAGTAGAAATATGAATTTATTATCAATTCTAGTGATAGCCATGAAATACCTGTGCGAATATTACATCCATTATTAAAAGTAGTGACTATTCATCCAAAGTATTTACTTATTAGTAAATGTAGAACGGTTTGTACAAATGTTATGCTATCAGAACAGTTACACTAGAAAGGGCTTATCTGTGACGGGAGAAAGTCTTTATATAGCCAAAAACTCGGACATTCCACTGACCTTTAATATCGTGTTGTTTCCTCAAAGAGAGTACATGATATTTTGAATTGTAAATAGGTCATCAGTTATAACGTCGGTTGCTGGACTTTTAGGTGGACATGTTTTTAAAGAGATTTGTCGATCAGTGTTTTTAATTCCTACCGTCGTGTTTTTCTTTTGGTCCTGCTATCCACTACAGGAAAAGCTGTAGAGTATCTATTTGTTATGTTTGACTTTTCTCTATTACTAAACGTGTTTGCATGCTCATAGCGGCAACATCGTCGAGAAGGCGGGCGGGTTGAAGTTGATCCAAAACAACTGATACATTATTGTTCATATGACAAACTTGCCTGGCAACTGTAAGCATGGTGCACCCAAGATCCTGGTTTAAACACCGACTTGAAAACGTTTGATACTATCCGTTATAAAGCGGTGTCTTTTTATGTCCGGTTTTGTTTCTGGTGTCATTGTTTTCAAATCTTCTTACTGGTAATATGCGGACATTGTGTTTTCTGTATGTGAAATGTCCTGAAATGTGCACTTAACCTGTTAAGTATTTTAAAGTATATTAAGAATATGGTTTTTTACAAAATTGAACTCATTATAAGCAGGTTAGAAATTCGCCTCGCACATTTAATCAGTACTGTTATTTATTATACAGCCCTTTTAAAGACCGTTTAGCGCCATACTTGTATATTTACGCTTTAACTTAATCCTCTACGATAAAGTCTTATTCATCAACGGATCATAATTTATGTTGGTAACAGTAGAGCCGTTCATAATTTATTGGGCTTTGCACAATGTTTTGACGTGTGACGTCGCCGAGCACGCACGTTTTGCCACCTGTAGCTACGAAAATGCGTGCCGTCATTCACTGTGTCGACAACGTTGCTGTTCCAACATCCTTTTGAAAAAGCCGTAATGTCACGAATTCTTCTCATAATTTCTGTACTTATGAGAGTATTTATAAATATAAGGATTGAATCGATATTGGATGTTTTTCATTTGGGTATGAAAAACAGTTTCGATTATTTAAAGTACGCGAGAAGCCCTTCGGGCTTCACACACTTAAACAAACCAACTGTTTTCCATACCCAAATGAAAACCATCAAATATCGATTCAAACCTTAAATAAATTTTGTGTAAATATTGACTTGACGCTCAACCCGGGGCTAGGCGGCGTAAATTGCTAGGCGGAGTAATATGCATTTCCATATGCTCAGTCAAACCGAGCCAGGCAATATTTTCTGGACGAATTATGGGTCATGTATTATATTTATTATTTAACTATTAATAGATGATGTTTAATACGTACATCTAGTTTGACCTAAGAGAGATAAGAGGGTTACTAAAAAAGTTCAGAAAAGATGTTGATTTGGTAAATACGTGATTTTTGTTACTTATGCATTCAAAATTATTGTTTTAGAAATAAAATGTATTGTTATGAACGTTTTTATGGGTAGAAACCTTAGTTTTTGAAGTGAAATTGTTAAGTGATTTTGACGGGGTAGAAGAACTTTTTGAACATCCCTTTCGGATGTTATGTTTGATTGCTCTCCCTTTGCATGTAAATATTTTGTTTAGGAAGGATTCACAGGTAGCCAATATGCTAAAAATAGATTTACTGATAAGAATTGACCTTAGCAACCTTGCTAGCGGTACAAATTTTGTATGACTTGCATTCAGTTGTGTTGAGGCATGGATCTGAAACCAAAATCTTTAAAAAAAGTTAAGTAAGACACAACAATGTTGCTATGGTGTTTGTAAAGGTGACTCAAGGTATGCAGACAAAGATGGCATGAAAGATGTATCTTTATACCCTTTCCAAAACCAAAAACAAATGAACATAAGTTCAAAAAGTGGATAAGTGCATGTGGTCGGTCGGCTGTATTTTATTATTGACAAAGCAAAAAATTTAAAAAGTGGACATGCAAATTCAGTTGATATTTTGTTGGAAGAAAAGGACCTACAGAAGGAAATCCAGACCCTATTCGTGCCTCTTACATTCCGCTTTAGGTATAGAAAATTAAGTCAATCTTTTAGCTGTAAACATTTTATTTTGCATGGCAGAATAGTAATTTTGCTGCACCTATATAGATTTTCTCTTTTGAATTATGGTGCTATAAATTTGGAACCATTTGCCCTAATCAATTAATAATAATGTCCTTCTCGTCCCCAGCTTCAATACCTGCCTTGCATCTGGAAAACAATTACAACAACAACAAAAACAATACATTTAATTTCTACATTTGATAAAATATACTTAATGACAATGAACAATAGGAAACAGATTGAACCAATTCATTGTCACATTTAGCAAAAAGTGTTTCTTTTATTTTCGGGGTACAGTTTTTATTACGCAATAACTTTTTTATTATAAATAAATTTTCATAATTTTGGTAACATAACATAACATAAAGTTTATTAAGCATTAAATGGCATTGGCACATTTATAGCCTTTATACAAACAACATACAATATTCATCAAAAATGGCGAGGAATACAAAACATAATGTTATACCGAAAGTTAACAGATATTGATGATATGATAAATTAAATAAATGGTGTGGTAAATAGACATTAAATAAATAAACGCGCAAGTTTTCCAGAGAAGTTTTACACATGATATACAATCATGTGTTATTTTCGTTGTTTCGTAATTTAAAAGCATGGTATATATATTTCGATAGATTTTCTAATGTTTTCCTTGATTTAGACGACAATTAACGATTCTAGTTTATAGAGATTTGGCCAGTGGCGATAAAATGGTTTGAAGAAGTTTTGCCGCAAATGTCTTTATTTAGGACACACTGGTATCTAAATTACTGCAATGCATTCGGTATTATGAAAATGTGAAAAATGTTGATAATATGTATATTTTCCTTGTCAAAATGCAATTATCCCCACCGTCCGTTTTTATTGTCCTTGAGTATATTAACTTAATTACTGGTAAGAATACCTACATACATAATTAGCCATATTAATTTTATTTTACAATATTGTAAACATAAATATACAGACAACATTAGTCATGATACATCATAAAGATACTGAAACTGCACCTGTTTCTGACCAGCTCCAGATTATATAATGCATGCTTTAACTGCTTGATATGAAAATACTATGAGAATTTTCAATTAATGCTCGCCTTTTCCCTGACAAATTTAAACCTTGTCAAGGAAATCAACTGTAATCAAAGTTTTAGTAAACCATTTGAATGCTCAGGTTATGTCAGATGAGCGAAACTTAACTCAAGGTTCAGCATTTTCTGTTAAATTTACAGCAAATATCTTATCAAAGGAACCATTGTTTACACTGTATTGTACCACCTTCCTAGAAATGTGTATCATGTGGTACTGATAACACAAATTGATGACGTAGCTGTGAATCCTTCCTATTGAAAGGTTCTTGTTAACCTTTAACAATTTCATTGTGATCAAAGATTTCTTACCACTAATGTGGATTGCATAAAACACCTTTTTACTTTGTATCATTTAATTGCAACATCTATTTATGTCAGAAGTTCTCATGTCTATGTTTTGTGATATCTAGTCTAATTAAACGTTTTTACTACATTGCTTAACTTATGTGGACAATATCCACTTCCCTCTAGCCAGGGATCTTTCATTCATGCTGAAATTCTTCAAGATATCATAATCACATAATTGCCAGTCATATGTGATATTCAATAAAATTTACCACTTATATAACTACTTATACTTGATCTCTATTTCATATCATAGGTCAAACAACTATTCACTTCATATCTACAATCAGAAGGATCCAACCACAGCTTGGCTCAGGGACATTACATCATTAGCATGAATGTCGTCCACATATAACACGTGTGTGTTATACTTTTCTTGTTATATATGTAGTGTTTGGTGGAGTTCAAAGTTTGCTTTTACATCTATATTGTTAAAGCGGCATTACTTCAATTTAACCCCCTCTTGTATGAAATATTACATGTATTTGGAACTATACACGGCACAAATTTGCAGCATTAGAATTTTAATTTACTAAAATAAATTTGGTCCGCGCGACTAAAAGCGAAAGTAGGATTTCCGAAACGTCACAAAAATCGAGGGTCTCTTCGTCGGTGCTAAATATAGCTCCATTATATTTAGCTTCTTAAAAGTTCGTTAACGACAATTTAACAGTTAAAACAATAAAGAATTCGATCGGACCTTTTGTGTTCAGTTAGAGAGTTTATATATTGGAGTCTATATGGACAAATATGATTGTTCAATAGTATATTCTTACTTAAGTTTAGGGCTGGGGCTTTAAATCATTCTGTCAGGTAATGTCAAAGGCCAATGCACAATATTATGTAGAATTCGCACAGCGATGCTGCGTAATACATGTATATCACCAAGCCTCTCTAAACAAATAGCATTGATTAGCACATTTTATGACACAAATTACATCATTTCTTATTGTAAACAGGACCTTTGGGGAATAACGCATGGCACACAATTAATATTGTGTCTGGACAATATACAAATACATCAGAACATATATCAGGACATATTAGATGATATGAAATCAGACGTGGATGATATATTCATGTTGGAAAGTGTCGAATTAAATCAAGCTCGCACATCCCTCCTAATGTTTGATGTAATACGTCTAGGATATCACATGGCAAACACAACATTTAAACGCTATTCCTCGGAATTGAATAATTATTGGAGATACTATTAAAATGAATTTTAAAAGCCAAGGAAAACAAATATATCAACTAATGATATTGATTTGTTTGAGAGACAGGTCATTGGCAAGAAAGAAAGTGATTAGTATTACCAATGCCTGTTAGCCTCAATCCAGTTACATGTTTGTCACGTACATATTGCACCTTGTGAGAGATGAAGAAACAACATTTCTTTTGAAAATCGCTATTTGCCAGACTCGTAGGAAAAAGTAATTACAGGTCAAGACAGGACGATGCCAAATCATCAAATAACGTGTAATTAGACAGAGATAACTTTATCTAGATCGATACAGGAATAAATTATGTACGTTAGGTTTATGCATCTATGTTGTTAAAAGCCTTGTTTACGATCCTTTATGTTTTTTGTTAAATAAATTGTCTTAACTTCGCACATGTAATTGATTTTCTTAGGCCTGGTTATTTTAAATTTACAGCTAATACAAAATTTCAATCAGATGCTTGAGATTTGTCTCTATTTCAGTCAATGAGATGCTTGAAAGTTGTCTCTATTTCAGTCAATCAGATGCTTGAGATTTTTCTCTTTTTCAGTCAATCAGATGCTTGAGATTTGTCTCTATTTCAGTCAATCAGATGCTTGAGATTTGTCTTTATTTCAGTCAATCAGCTGCTTGAGATTTGTCTTTGTTTCCGTCAATCAGATGCTGAAGATTTGAGATTGGTTTCCGAACACATGCTCTTGGGCCCTTATGTTGCAGGAAGCTTATAAATAAATGTCTCTAACAGACATTTTAACCAAATGATTCTTGACAAATTATTTAATGTATGCTTTGAAGGCGATGGCTATCAATCTATATTAGCTAAGGTAAGTTTAATCAGGGCTTTCCGATCAACCTTTTTTGGGGTTGTCCCGGTTAGCTCAATCGGTTGCGTCGCAGGAATTGCAGGGCTAGGCGCTGTCGCGGTGACGGTGCGGGTTCGCTCCCAGCTAGTGTCACTATCATTTTTAATGATGCTGCAGGCGTTATGAATGAAGATTTAGTTAAACTTCATCTTAATTTTGTTATTGTCTTTTATTCTGTTTGTATTGTTTTCCTACGCAAACTAAAGTTAATTAATTAGAATATATGCCGTTAAGACAAGTTATTTAGGAATTTGCCAACGCCAGAATTTCAGTGTAAAAACCGTAAATCTCCAAGTAGATCTAAATCAAAATAGTAATGAGAATATAACCATACAGTAGTATTTGGACAGAAGAAAGAGATCATCAATTCATAACTTGATCATTTATAAAGACAAGACATAACAAGCAATTAAAATGATAGATCAAATAATATTATCATAATAGTTTTTTATATAATTACATTACTATTACAAACATTGAAAATGACACAATGTTTCGGAATTCTGAAGATAGCATATACATGTACAATAATTCAGTTACACTCATTAAAACCCCACGCCATTGAATTCTGTTTAATGCAAATAAATAAAAATGGGTTCCGTGTATGAATCTACAGGCGTTGTGAGTGTTTCTTAAAGTTCTAGAAACGGATACTATGTTATTTTCCAAATGTATATCAGCTAAAATAACACAAATCAGATTTTGCTTATGTAACGCAACGATGCAAATCAAAAAGACCTCGGGGATAACACTAATTTGCATAAGTGACAGAACACGATTAATCAAATGTCTGGACAGAATAAAAGCAGTAATTTGTTGTTTTCAATGCAATCTGATCTTTAATAGTTTCTATACAAGACTTAAATTCGGAATCTTAAAGCAATTCTTCTTATAGGAACATCTATGCACAAGTTTATAAAACTGAGCATGGAAACAGCCAATCAGATGCTTGAGATTTAAGACTGGTTATTAATCTAAAATTTATTACCTTGGCACCGAGACTTGTTAAGAAAAATTAAATTATGTTCAATCTGAATTATTGACGCATTGTCGGAGTCGCAGTCAAAGTTCTGGTTTAGTTTGCTTACAACCTTTATATATCACAATTCTTACAACGCCAAATTTCGGAACAATACTATCATTAGTTAATAAAACATTATACAATTATTATATATGTACAAAATATTATAAATATGCACTTACAAGTTAACAATAAGTTTAGATAAATTTGCTAGTTCCTATCGTATACATTTACATATCAAATCTCTTAAAACTTATATAAATGTACCTAAAGTTTTAACATGTTGCAACAAAGAAAAGGCAAATAGTTCTAGGTGACACCAATTAAATTTGAAATATAATTATTAAACCGTATAACACACTTCCTGCAGTCAATATAGCTGACGTTTTTGGTAAATACTTTTGTTGTAAACAGATTTCAAAGTAAAACATACTATTACTTGACCTCAAAAAACAAAACAAAATATTAACATTAATCCCATGTCTACTTATTTTGATTGCTGTGGAGTGCGTTCAATTCTGAATCAATGATTATAAAAGAATAAGCATTTGCAATTGTAATAATAGGGAACCACGGAAAAACCAGCCATTGACGCACAATAACACAGATAACTTAAACGATATACCATAAATAAAATATTTAACAAACATTCGATTAACATTTATCGAAGTTATCTTAGTCTTAAATTTCAACATGACGTACGTTAACTTAATACTTTGGAGGAACAACAGGAGATAGGACGTGGCACTGCTTCCGAAGATAGTTAAGCGCCATATATTTGGCGTGTATTACCTAAACTGTATAAAACCTTCAATAACTTTTTGTTACAAAATTTTGCGTTCCTGAAACAAAGTGTCGAGGGTACCTTACGCATCTGGTCGCAGAATGCATAGGTGGACTTTAAATTAAATATAGTATAGAGGCAGTTACCTTGCAAAATAAATCCATTTTTCAAAGAAAAGGCCGACTAAACCACCATTTTTATCGCAATGCAACATTGCCCTCGCTTAACTATCTTCGAAAGCAGTGCCACGTACTACCCCCTTGAATAATAACTACTTTTAATAATGGATGCGAAATTGGCACAGGTATTTCATGGCTATCATTAGACAATGAATTCATATTTTCTACTCGATACATATGGTGGCTGATTTATGCCATTTCGTTTTTTCGTTATTTCGCCACGAAATAACGCCAAGCGAAAAGACGAAATGACGAAAAAACGCCACGCGAAAAGACGAAATAACGAAAGAACGCCACGCGAAATAACGAAAAAAACGCTATTTTTGCGCGAAATAACGAAAAGTCGCCGTGCAAAAAAACGAAAATTTAACTGTACAGAATAGCATTCTTTCTAGCTTCGCCTGGCGTTTTTTCGTTCTTTTGCTTGGCGTCTTTTCGCTATTTTTCCTGGCGTCTTTTCGCTCGGCGTTATTTCGTTATTTCGCCTGGCGTTCTTTCGTTGTTTCGCGTGGCGTTTTGTCGTAATTTCGCTTTGCGTCTTTTCGTTATTTCGCCTGGCGTCTTGTCGTTATTTCGCTTGGCATCTTTTCGTTATTTAGCTTGGCGTTTTTTCGATATTTCGTCTTTTCGCGTGGCGTTTTTTCGTTATTTCGTCTTTTCGCGTGGCGTCTTTTCGTTATTTCGTCTTTTCGCGTGGCGTCTTTTCGTTATTTCGTCTTTTCGCGTGGCGTTATTTTGTCTTTTCGCGTGGCGTCTTTTCGTTTTTTCGCCTTGACATTTTTTCGTTATTTCGTATTTTGCATGGCGTTTTTTCGTTATTTCGTCTTTTTGTGTGGTGTCTTTTCGTTATTTCGTCTTTTCGCGTGGCGTCTTTTCGTTATTTCGTCTTTTTGCGTGGCGTCTTTTCGTTATTTCGCTTGGCGTCTTTTCGTTATTTCGCTTGGCGTCTTTTCGCTCCGCGTTATTTCGTTATTTCGCTTGGCGTCTTTATGCTCGGCGTTATTTCGTTATTTCGCTTGGCGTTTTTTCGTCTTTTGGCCTTCCGGTTTTCATGCGCAAAGTGTAGCAACAGTGAAGCTGGACATATTGGTAAAAACAACTATTCACAGACGGAAGGAGGGACGGACAGACAGACGGACGGACGAAGACCATTCCTATACCCCAATCTCGCTACGCGGCGGGGAATAAAAATTGAAGGGCAGAGGCTGTACCAATGATTTTTCCCAACCACCACCACCAAAAAGTTTTGATTTATGCAAGTTTGGAGAAATAAAAGTAAAAAAACAGAAATACAGTGGGGTGTGATGGATAGGTGCCTGAATTCCCACCCAATCCCAACAACAAAAACATTTGTTGGTATGAGTTGATAAAGAAATAAAATAAACTAGAGCTTCGCGAGTCGGATGTGTCGCCTAAAGAAATTTTTGTTAGTCGACATAAAAAAGTTAATTAGTTTTTTGTTGTACAGTTATTTGCAATGTATTTGCACAAAATTCACATATAAAATAACCTTTTAATTGTCTCATTGCAAGAAAAATGCACAACAAGTTATGCCCTTGGCAAGAAAGGCACTAAAATCAATCAAAGGGGAATAATTTAACGACATTAATGGGACAAAATATGAGCAATAATGTCGCACAAAGCATACTTAACACTGCTTTTATGAAACATGCATACCAAGTTTGGAGTCATTTGAACATATTGTGACATTGTTACGCTCCTAACAAGAAATGCTCTATAAAAATCAAAGAAAATTAATTCAAGAACGGAACAAGGTAGAGTTACGGTTCTTGTGCAATGCACTTCGAGTAATTGCAAGAAACATGCAAACCAAGTTTGGAGTCATTTGAACCTGGTGACAAAGTTACGCTCCGCAGAAGAAATGCTCTGTAAAATAAACCAAAAGGCAACAAAAATAATAAAAAACGAAAGAAGGTAGAGTTACGGTTCTTGTGCATAGCACTTTGAGTCATTGCCAGAAACATGCATGCCTAGCGAAAAGACGCCAAGCGAAATAACGAAAAGACGCCAAGCGAAATAACGCCACGCGAAATAACGAAAACACGCCGAGCGAAAAGACGCCAAGCGAAATAACGAAAAGACGCCACGCGAAAAGCCGAAATAACGAAAAAACGCCACGCGAAAATACGAAATAACGAAAAAGCGCCAAGCGAAATAACGAAAAGACGCCACGCGAAAAGACGAAATAACGAAAAAACGCCAACCGAAAAGACGAAATAACGAAAAAACGATTAGCGAAATAACGAAAAGACGCCAAGCGAAATAAAGACAAGACACCAGGCGAAATAACGAAAAGACGCAAAGCGAAATAACGCCACGCGAAATTACGACAAAACGCCTCGCGAAACAACGAAAAAACGCCAGGCGAAATAACGAAATATCGCCGAGAGAAAAGACGCCAGGCAAAAAAACGAGAAGACGCCAAGCGAAAGAACGAATAAACACCAGGCGAAGCTAGAAACAACGCTATTTTGTACATTTAAATTGGTGTTTTTTTGCACGGCGACTTTTCGTTATTTTGCGCAAAAATAGCGTTTTTTCGATATTTCGTGTGGCGTTCTTTCGTTATTTCGTCTTTTCGCGTGGCGTTTTTTCGTTATTTCGTCTTTTCGCTTGGCGTTTTTTCGTCATTTCGTCTTTTCGCTTGGCGTTATTTCGCGGCGAAATAACGAAAAAACGAAATGGCATAAATCAGCCACCATAGACACATTACTTACTTTTCGCAAATGAATGAACCTTTCTTGTTTTTCTCCTTTGATATAATTGTGTCCGTTAACATAAAGTATTAAGTGAGGATAGAAAACAAAGAACGCTAAAATGTGCATTTAGAAGCAATTTGAACGTAACATTTATAAAAAACAAAACAAACAAAACCACACAAGTTACAAATATTTACACGTCCATCATCATTATTTTATTTTCAAAAAACCGTAAAAATCTTGCATGTACGTCAGAAATAAAACGTCCAAATAAATTAAATTTAAGATACTTGAGAACTAATTAAATGACTTAAACTGAGGCGATACGACCAAATACTGTACAATGAATGTTTTATATCCATGTTGACTCTTCCTTACAAGATTTAATGCTCAAGTGTTTTATTCTTTAAAAAGTTTTTATTTTTATTTTTTAGGTCTTGTTCCTTTTGTTCCTCTTGATCCAGCCATGCAGCTGCTATTTGTTTGCCTGTGATCCGTATGAACGAAAGCTTTGCCCAGAATTAACGCAGAGATTCATATGAACGAAAGCTTTGTCCATAATTAACGCAGTGATCCGTATGAACGAAAGCTTTGCCCATAATTAACGCAGTGATCCGTATGAACGAAAGCTTTGCCCAGAATTAACGCAGTGATCCGTATGAACGAAAGCTTTGCCCAGAATTAACGCAGTGATCCGTATGAACGAAAGCTTTGCCCAGAATTAACGCACAGGTGCGATGGTTGTAGTATATGTTGGATGTAAACCGACCAGTTAGAAGTCAAGTGTGATCTTTAAACATTACCAATCTTCCAAACAACATATATAGTAGTCTCAAGTTAACACACGGACTAACTGGAATTAGTATATACTTAGTTTCGAATGGAGTTACCAGCATAGGAAGTCAAGTAAAGAATTTAGATCTGGAGTATAAAAAGTTGACCATTGTGCCACCTGCGCTGGGGAAATTACACAATTTGAAGACTCTTCTGCTAATAGGTAATCCCATACAAACTGTGGCCGATGCGGTAATAGCTGGATTTAGAGCATCCGTCACCAAGTTTGCAATTAGTCTAAATCACATGTCATCTTACCCAACAGCGCTAAATAAACTACAAGCTGTAGAGAGAATAAAACTTTACGACATTCCCTTTGACATAAAGGACCCGTCTACATTCAGAGGGCAAACCCACCTGATCTACGTGCTGCTTAAATATCCTACCAACTTCCAAGTCCACATTATCCCTCCTGGTGTTTTGAACCTCAGTAGACAAACCCACCTTTCCCTATATGGACGTATCCAAACTGCGATTGTTCTCTGTCTTATCTGAAAACCTGGAACTTGACGGGAGTCAGTTTCAGTCCAAAGTGCCCGAACCTTGGTCAGCCTATACCCAACTATATAGCGGGACATTGCAACACTGCTCTGGATAGATGTTGGAAAAGTGTCACTGGGTTTAATATAAGTGCATTGCAATATTGCCCTGGATAGATGTGGCAAATGTGTCAATGTGATAAATATAATAGGAATATTGCAAAAATGCCCTGGATAAGTGTAGTAAATGTGTCACTGTGTTTATCATTGCTTCATTCGCTATTTTAAAAATTTAAAAAAATATGGATTTCATAATGATATGATTTATAAAAGCATACCAATAAGGCCTTATTCAGAAAACACAGCCTCTCAAAACAGTCAAAAAGTGAGTGTGACAATAATAATTTCGAAACAAATGAACAAACAATGAGAACCCAAAGAAACCCGTCATGGCACTGTCAGCGGCACCTATAACCAGGTTCTAGGATGCAGCAATCGCACACGTGCCTCATTAGGTTCTGTGAACGAACACGTGTGATTGGCGTTTGTAAAATAAGTCCAACCCATGCAAAACTCGACAATATTGCAGTCTTTATATATAAACGTGAGGTAATGATAGCTTCTAAGATTAACCTAGTACAAAATATACACATGCATAGTTTAGAAAGACAAACACATTTTATCAAGATTTTGTTCCAAACGACAAGGCTCAAAATTATAGATAGAGTAGATAGGAAGTAGTTTGTTCGGACTGTTTTTATTTTCATCCAGTTCGTCGGTGATCTGAGACTTGCTATACATATTTGCCCATATGTACGAGTAGTCAACTGTTTCGTCACTAAATTAATGGGTAGAACTGCGTCGCTATGACTGGTCCTGTATACATGTATTTCCGTTTCACTTGCAAACAATGCGATTTTTTTCGCTTCGGCATACATTTCGCCATAAATGTTAAAACATTATTATAACTTATAAATCCTGAAAAGCGGCACAGGATCGCTCCCGCTCTCGATTAATCTAGTACCGCAATCACTCTAGAACTTGTAACACTTTTGAATGCAATCTAGGTTGAAATTAGAGCATGAATGAGATCTCTTACATCCAGATATCAATGTTCATTCGAGACCACTGTTTGATCTCATAGGAAAATAGCAAATTAACAAAATTAATAAAGATATCAAGAAAACATGACAAACATATTTCTGTTACTTATATTGAATATAAGGCGAACGTCTCTCTAGACGGAAAGCCAATACTGTCTAAAACTGAACTGTCAAAAGCGTTAGAGACTTGCCATGTGATTAATTGAGATCAATCTGGTTCTAAATTAATCTGGGCTATGTGAAGACATAGAGGATATTTGTTTTTACCAGTGTAAGATAGAAATATATCTCACCGAGTGAGCTCCGGAATTCGTATTTTCACGAGTGGCGAAGGCACGAGTGAAAATACCAGAATTCCGGAGTTCACGAGTGAAATATATTTCTATCTTTCACTGGTAAAAACAAATTTTCTTTTATTTTATGCTTTTACTGCAAAAATGCGTGAATTTGCAGAAAAAACTTGCAATAAATGGCGCCAAAACCGCTTGTTTATGACATGACGTCATATACCCAAATTTGAGCCCGTTGTCTAAACATTCTCATTTGTTATGTTATGTGCGTTTGGGTATAAACGTAAAAAAATCAGTGAAAATAAAAATGATATTCCACTGTTTGAAAACAGTGAAATAGATATACCACTTTTATTTCACCGGGAAAATTCTAAAATTCACTGAAAAGCATAAAATAAATTGTAGTCGTGAATTCTTAATAATTAGCTGACGTGCAGTGCTGTCCTATGGCGATTACCGACTCTGAGAAATTGTTGGTTATTGTGGCAGATTGGCAAGGTTTTAATAGAAATGAAACCAGGTTTTTGATTTTAAAATTAATTTGTTAAATTACATATTGTTTCATAACTGTTTTCATGGGTTCGTAATCTACAGCGCTCTGCATGCGTGGTTGATCTACTTTGCCTTCTTGTTTGGTTGGCAGTAACAGAATTAACATTGGCTGGGGAAATTTAGCTTAATAATAAATAACATATAGGCTGATAATTCGTGACTTCAGTTAATGTTATTTGTATGTTGTGCTACTGACTGCTTTCTGGCGGCAATCCCCTGATTTTCATGTACTGTTTGGGTTGTCTTATTTGGGTTTTCAGACGTGTCATATCAAAAAGCTTTCTACATCTCTTTTGGTGGCTGCTGTAATCTGAGTTTGGCCATTTTTAAATATCCGGCGTAGTTTTCTATTTGTTTCCGAATAGATTGAATGAATATGTATAAGCAGAGTAAGATATGAAGTATTTAATTGTTTAAGCTCCAGAATTCGTATTCAAGAGTGCTTGAGTTCTAGAGTAAAAAATGCAATATGCATATCATGAATGGCCACATCCAGCAGACGCAGCCTCCCCACACAGCAGCCAAAAAGTAAAAAGATGAAGAGAGCATGGTTATACAATAATCAGTTTCGGTATAGACGCCACAAACATTTAACGGAAGTGACAATCTGAGGGGTTACCGCCTTTAACGGTCAGTGGCAAAACAATTTGCCACTGGGGGTTTAAACCAGGTTCTTTGGTGCATCAACCTTACACTTCCCCCAACAGGTTCTCATACAATACAAACAAATATTTTTGAATTTCAGCTGGGTATTGGCGAAAAACTTGCAAAGACTTTCCTTTATTTGTGATACCGATAACCTTGTTGTAAAAAAAGTGAAATATGCATATCAGGAATGGCCACATCCAGTAGACACAGCCTTCCCACAAAGCCAGAAAGTAGAGAGGCGAAGAGAGCATGGTATTAAAACAGTATGTTTCAACATGGACGCCAAAAACAATTAACGAAGGTGAGAACCCGAAAAGTTACCACCTTGGGACGGTCAGTGGCTAAACAATTTGCCACTGGGGTTTAAACCAGGTTTTTAAGTTTTTCTGTAATGAATAGATTACGTTCACTGAAATCTTTAACATCATTACAAGCTCTAGAAAAGGGACCAAGCTTTGAGATATCAACCCTTTAAGAAGTTGCACGAGGAACATCGCCGTGTAAAAACAGAAAAAATACTATATTAAAAATATAATTATTTCTTTTATTATATACTTGAGTAGAAAAGTAACCATTTTCAACTTACAGATTTAGAGCAAGAAAGTTTGCTTGCTTTTCTGGTGTTCGCTTCATCAAGCTGTAGTTCTTAAGGATAAATTTATTTGAAATATATTTCTATCTTTTAATGGTAAAACAAGAGATCAGCTTTATATATGAGATAAAGCATACTTGTCTTGATCTGGCATAAAATTTGCATGAAATGGTGCAAAAGAGTTTGTTTATGAGCTGTTACGTCCTAACGTGATATACCCAAACTTGGCGTTCTAATTCGGAATATTACGTGTTTATGTTTTAAATGTCAAAAAGTGACATTAAAACAACAGTAGAATAGCATAATGGTTTCACAAAAAATCTAGATATCCCGCTTTATTAATCACAACTCATGTTAGCAAATATATTTATTTCAGCAGTTTAACTATACGCATTTTTACAAAACATAGCTTTGCGTCCATTTACCTTAAAGACAGTATAATCTTTATCACTTCACATATTTTCTAACAGTTTTGCAAGATCTTTTGGAGACTTCACAAGTCTCGGACCTTTTCTCGTTGCTGGTTTTATTTCCGGTTTATGGGAAGATGGTTCTTCGTGTAATTCCGACGTATTTTCCGGCTGGACATGCGCAGCATTGTGTTCCGGTACGATATATTTTGGTACCGACGGTTTGTGTCCAAGCAACAGAAGTATGCTGTCAACAGTATCACAGAGTTTAGTTTCGAATACTTGCATCCGTCTGAATAGGAAAAATGACAAAGGAATATACATACAGTTGTTTCTGTATTTGATCAGAAGGTAAGTTCGGACACAGACCTTTTGTCGACCCGCTGTAGCCAAAATTTCAATCAGTGTTAGTAAGATTTGAGTTTAGAAAGTAAGCAGCTTGAAACTATTTGATAGGTCATTAAACGCTTTGAAATAGAATTTGCAGCTCGTGTAGGAGATACTGATTGGACAAAAAACGGTTTACTATACTTGATTCAAATTGACCACGGTTCGAACGGTCGTCGAGCTAAAAGCTTGCAGTAATATAAACATATTTGATTTTTTATTTAAACAGAATGGACAAAATATTACTCATTAAGTAATTTCTTTACTAGAATTATTAATTTGAAATAAACAATGTTAATGATTCTTCATCACTCTATTTAACAAAGCATTTTAACCTTTTCATTATAAGGGTGAACTAAAAATGTGAATTTCCGTTTTAACTTTGAAAAACTATGCTAATTTTAATCAGCTTATTAATACATTTAGAAGTTCTAACAGAATGCTGACGGCAAGTTCCATAAAAATTGCTTCAAATGTTTGGTTGGTATAGGGAAAGTGATAATAAATATTCATCGGTTGTAAAACACGTGTGACATAATTATAAAATTTAATATTTTTGGCAAATTCATCTTTGCGTTTCATCTATGTATGAACTGTTTTATGTTTAAATTTGATGTTAGCATTCTGATTGTTCATAGTATTCATAAACCGATGAAAGGCAAAAAACGAGATTGAATTGTTATCGAACTCACCATAATTTTACAAACATATAGTCAAACTATACCATTTGTAGTTTTAATGTTGTTTTAATATTATCATGACCCATTATATTTTTTTACAAATTCCAGCCAATTTCTAAATAAAGATACATGAAACTTGTTTCGCGAACTGAAACTAGAACTAGACTCGAAGGACGTGTTGCAATATCAAAACCACTTACGTTGATAATTGAGTTAACTTGTATTCTAAATCATCCCTGTTGACGTCACTGTGATGCCCAGTTTCGTCATCGGACGTTCGAATCCGGCTTGTTGCGTAGGTATGACTTGATTCCTCTTCAAGTGATGGTGCAATATCACTGACGTCATAACTGCGACGATATCCGGTAGATGGCGCTCCGTCAGATGGGTCCCATGACAACCTGTATGCGTCATCGGAGGCGGAGTAACGTACAGAAGTACTGACTGAAATGTGGATTTATCTATACTGATGAAAGAGTTTTTAACTGTCACACAAATTTATCTACTGATATTTTAAATGGCATAAGTAAAGCTAGACTAAATTTATTTATATTGAACAAGAAATATCTTTAAAAAAGATAAACGGCGTTGATGGAAAAGATTTTTATATATAAGAAAGAAAGAAATAAAGAGCGTGCAAAAATTTCGTCTGGTGATAATACGTCGATTAAAGAAGAATGTCTAACATTAACTGTACATTTATTCAGTTTCAATAAAATAACTCTTGTAGAGTTAGTACTAATGACGAATAAATGTTATTAAAATACAATAAATGAAAATAATAACAACTTGTTACAAGAGCGAAATCTACCAACTTTTACGTAAAAACTTAAAAAACGTGTCCCTCCCGAGTATTGAACCCGGGGCCTCCGCTTAACAGGCGAGTGTGATAACCACTACACCAATGCGATTTGAATAGTCGACTTGAAATTAACAATCAGTATCAAAGGAACTAGAAAGGAACCAGTAAGAACCAGAAATATCTGCACCTCTCTGTCGTTTTACACTGTGTATTGTACTCGAGTGTTTACCTGACACCCATGAATATTCCATATAAAATCATATTATACCTCATTTGCATAAGCCCTTCTGTATTTAATATGACGTCATCCAGTCCATAAATCGCATATTGACCGGCTATCCGGTCCATAATTCTTATATTGACCGTTTTTGATTCCTTCAGAATCTAATATAAGAATAATTATCTTATAAAGTGTGGGTCTGTTGCCTAGTAATATTTAATTTGATTAACAAAAATGGAATAGTAAAAGGCGTGCTTTATATGCCTGATGGCTTGTAAATAATAAAAAATCTGTATGGGATTTTTTACACACTGAACAAATCAAATTATTATTTAAAAGCAAATTATAGTAAAAATGACAGCAACAAAAGATATGAAAGAATTTAGATTCGGTATAATATAACAAATAAAACATGGCATTGAGGGCAATATGCAAGTTTACGGACTGGTTGGTCAGACCTCGGAAGGTATATGGCCCTCAGCTGCGCTTCGGGCCATATACCTTCCTCAGTCTGACCAACCAGTCCGTAAACTTGCATATTGCCCTCAATGCCATGTTTTATTTGTTAAGTATTTAAGCCATCAATTGACTTAACTGGTTATTTATACCGAAAATACTTTTTTCTCCAATACAATTATCGCTTTTAAAAACGAAAATGCCCGAACATATAAGTGCCATGTAAATACTAACACACAATATAAAAATCGTTACGGTAATCATTAACGAGACCCAATAATAACCAATCAAAATAATCTATTTGATTTTCCCGCTGCATAATAAGTTTTATTTACAATATTTCATTGGTCGAAAAACTAGGTCAAAAGTGAGCTTAGACAGCTAACGCCGAAAAATGTAAACCTGCTTACTTAAATACTAAGGAGGCGATTTCAATGTTTAATGCATGCAGTGATTGAATACGTTTTTAAATGATTAAACAGTAGTTTGCATCCAATTTACGGACAGAAAAACGGCATGCTTTAATATAAATTGGTTTAAATTAATATATATTTGGCAGAGTGAAAGTATAGTTAATTGAACATGTTTGTCTTTAGAGCTTGCAATTTTTTTATCGCAAGATTTACACGATTTTAATAAAAAACAATTTAATGACTATTGTTAATATTTTTAATAATGTAGGGCTAATTGGCATGACAACATAAAACGGTTGAAGAAACAAGGGAATTTGAACACCAGCTAATATACATTTGGATAAGATAACGCTTTTTTCGCTTCTTCGTGAAAAATATATAGTTATTATAGTAAGACATGCACCTGTACTGGTTGAGGTGGGTCGGCTTCTGGTTTCCTGACCGTCATCAGCACGTGTGCTGTCACCAGCATGGTCAAACCTTTGACGTCTCTTTGGCACTTTCGAAACTGTATTCAAAGTTATTAACAATGTATATGAATTAACTTCAGTTTCATACGAATGGACATGTATTCTCTCAAACCAAGTGGGGCTTTGTTATGTCCAGATGCGGTTAATTGTATATTCGGTGGGATAAGACTTATATCCCATGCTCCAACAGTGTAGATCACGATCAGCCTGTCCATCCGTACAGCTTGATCAGGCCCCAAGGTTATAAAGCTGAGATTGGAAACCAGTCTCAAATCTCAAGCATCTGATTGGCTTAAATGGCTTGAGATTTGAGACTGGTTTTTATGCTCAGTTTTATAACCTTAGGCACAGCAGCTATTCAGTTATTGCCATGGTCAGACATAATTATAACGCGTTAAAATATGATAAGTACAGATCACGGAAAAAGACGTGTGTAGATCCTGATCAGATTGCAAACCAACAGGTGTAGATCCGGATAAGACTATAACTCAACAACTGTAGATCCGGATCAGACTGCATGTATGTTATAACACTGAGATTACAAGCCGGTCTTAAAAGCACGTCTTGTGATTGGGAAATTTTAAGACTTAGCACTGGTTTACCCAACAGCTGCTTACAAGTCAGAGACTTGTTGATGGCTCCTAAGTTCAAAGTCATATATGCAAATATTTACAAAAACAAATATAAGGAGAAAACAAACCGACACCCATGCGCTTTGATAATTAATCTCAATATTTACCAAAGTTTATAAGTAACGGTTTCTTTTGTGAACGTACTTTGATTGGATCTGTCGACAAAGTCTGTATCAATATTTGTGTAGGCTTGTTGTGGTGAGATTTCAAACGCCTTGCATTCTGGCTCATCTTCTCCCATCTGTGGTGCCAGCGACTTCCCCCGCCGACGTATCCCTTGTCTATCAACACGACCTGCCAGACATCAAAGTATGAATATCTGTCACTTATTTAAGATTTGGATGAAAAGTCCGTGGACACTATTGCGGGACTAGATTCTTATGATTTTGACACCCACACTTGATAGCTATATTTAACTATATTTTCCTGCATAAAATAATAATTGTATTCTACTTCAGAATCTGTCTGATAGTTTTTCTTCGGGATAATCAATTTTAGACTGGTGAGCATGCGCCAGGATTAAGTAACGGAGTCGAGAACACGGCGACGCTCGGTTGTTAACTTTCGGTGTATCAGTGGGCAGGGTACAGTTTCGCACTTTGGTCCCGGTGGATTTTTTAAATATTTGGGGTATCCTTGAATTTAATGCATTAAAATCATTGTTTAAATTTAAAATGTGAGATTCTTTTATAATTATGTATAGTTTGTGCAATAAGAAATCTGATCATGGTGGCTAAAATGCATGGATGGTAGCTTTGTATGTTCTGAGTTGAATAGTTATTATTTATTATTTATTATTATGGCGAGTGGTCATCTGTCCGCTCGAGCAATGATGGACCGCCACACTGCCCTGTCAGTCATGCAGTTGCTGAGGTTGTCTGCTGGGATGTCGGTGTCTTTCCTCAATAGGTCGATGTAGGTAAGTTGAATAGTAACCGGATGAAAACACAGTCTGCTCGATTGAATCTGAGAATAATTTGACGGTGAGGTATTTCAATGACAAATGCTGAAAAATCTAGCTGGATGGGAGACACTTTCCATCTGCTTGGGGAATTGGGCACAGATAAAATATTAACAGGAAAGGGGTTTTATTTCAAAAGTTCGTGCAGGAAATATTTTGCAGGCTTTCAAATATGTAGGATTTTAGCCAAATTTGCACTGGAAAAACAGGGGTAGGGGTGAGCTTATATGTCTTTTTAAATCCTGAAGGATAATTACTGTAGACCAGTTGCTTGTTGTTTGCATGAAGCCAACCCCTTCCAACACAGAAAATACAACAACACAATTTTAGCAGTACAAAATTTGTATTTTCAGTAAAAATGAGTTCGCGCGCAGTCACAGACTCTGAAAGCCGCCTCGGAACTGTACCCTGCGCTACAACCACGAGCGTATTCAAGTAAGCGGGGTTTTGTGGTCACCGTGAGAGCAGGCCAAAATGTTTTGCAGACGTTTCATTCATGCTATGGCGGAGTAATGATCGATCTATTGTAGTCGAAATATTCGCGAAACAATTTGTTGCTTACTGTTTAATTGTTGGTTAAGTTAACAGAACCTATTTGGGTTAATTAATTTTCTAAGTAACTTGACTCAGCGTGGCGAGCAAAATGTTCACATATTAGATCCAAACATAAACTCTAACTAGTTGTGCAGCATTTCAATTAAAACCTTATTAAAGAATGACAAGCAGTTGTTCATGGACAGAGCAAACATGTCAAAATCTAAACGAACAGTTTAAAATATAATGATAAAGAGATATAAGGTGTCTCACCACGTGACTGCATGTGGGGTCGTTTCTGACGTATAAAACGCAACGTCTCGTCGTCCATCTTTGACGTCTTCCGGGTTTCAAACAGTGTACCCTAAATTTAAAAAAAACAACCTTATTGACCTTTTTCGGAATTGCTATGTAACATTATTTATTTGAAAATTATACTTAACTGGCCCATATGTCCTAGTCTTAAAACTATTAAAAATATTTTTTGATTGTGTAGATAAATGCATAGGTTTTATTTCCTTTACGGCCTTTTTTGCAAAAGGGTCGTTTATCACAATGAAGAACGGGTTTGAAATTCAAAGATTCTTTTAGAACTTTGTTTTAGGGCCAATACCTCCTAACCCCAGGCCCCTCTCCCATTACCCCTCCTTCGCGTCACCTTTGGCAAAGTGCTTTGCAACTGGTCGTTCAAAAACGTCAACTCAATTTGGTTTTCTAGTTTGTTTGTTTGTTTGTTTTTTTTTAACTTTACACACGTACATGTGTACAAAATAATGTTACATTTCGATCCATATCAAAGTTTAAATGTTGGTTGTTAAATTGTAAACAGGTTTGAAACTAGAACTATGATACTTTAAACAATGACCATTAATTAAGTTTTCATTTGCATATACGAACAGAAATTCTAATACGGCATAACAAAATCGAGATCGATTTTACTCGGCGAATGACCATTTCTAAGGGAGAACTTCGGCTTACCCTTTTAAGATTAAAAGTAACTTGAATCTTGTCCATAAATTCCTTGGCGAATTCTGGATACGTATTCAGTGTCTCTTTCAGCACGTGTAACTCGATTTTATTAATATCACAGTAGCTTAAGGCTCGCACAAAGTAAAGCGATTTTCCCGAACTGTCCAGATCTGTCAGATCTCCGCCAAAGATGTCATCTTTTCCTGTGAATGTAAGAAAGATGTGTCAAAAGATTAACGGGAGAAAGCTGTTGGCGTTTAGCTAGTTACTCTCACGGGATATGATGAGAGGAATAAAAAGTGTCAAATAACCTTTTAATCATGACTATCGCATTAGTCCATTTACAGGATATTCAGTTTATAAAATCACTTGTTTTTACAAAAAAGGTATAATTATTAACCTGAATGTTGAAGTAAATCAGATCTTTGATTAATGCGGATTCATTTAAAAGTTGATACCTTTTATTATATATCTTCAAAAATACAGCTTTAATATCTTGAGATGATGTAACATGTATCGTTAAAATCTGGGTAATCAGTGCTCCAAGGTATAAAACTGAGCGGGGAAACCAGTCTCAAATCGCAAGATTGAGATTTGAGTCTGGTTTCTAATCTCAGCTTTATAACATTCAGCCCAGATGTTCCGACCCTAATTGTCGGGATTAACATTCACGTATGAATGGTGTGAAACGTCATTCGCGTAAAACTGTGGTGGTGTTGCACCTTATTGATCAGTATACATGTATTTAGAACATACTTACTGTTTTACAAACGTAATGGCTATGTAACAATGAATGAGGATTGATATTATCGTGGATTTTTTAAGTTTAGTTATGGTGCTATTCTAAAAAATATGCCATTTCTGAAAGTTAGACAGCGAAATCGAGAGAAGATTGTTAAGCGCCGATTGGTAACAAATTCGCTATTTTGATTATTTCCACAAACATATTTAAAGTAAACTACATGAAAATCTAACAATTATTTCCGAAAACGTACTTTACCATTTAATCCCCATACCTAAGATAGCCATTACATTGTTCTCTGTGACGATCTCCAAGGAACCACGTGCTATAAAATACAGTGCCGTGAGGATATCCCCGGGATGGATCAGAGTGTCGCCTGGTGGCGCATGCGTAGTCTTAAACTGCATAGATAAGGCACGAAGACATCCTAAAATAAAATGAATATTTCATTTGACCTTGCATTTATTATTTGTTGTTGTTTTGCAAAATATTCATAAGAACGATGCAATTGCACTGATTTTTGTTTCTAAAATAATTTGAAAATTGTTATAACTGAAAGGCATACAGGTGTAAAATATTTAGTTACTATGCATATTAAATGTATAATGTATACAATTTAGATATATAATAAATATATTGTTAATTTTCACATGTGAACACAATTTTCAAAAGATCTTTATTTTCGGTCAACAATTCTTAAATTGTGCGAATTTCTAGTTTATATATATTTTCACGCTTATTAACACTATTATATTGTTTCACTTCGTACACAAAACGAGCGAGGAATGCATGTTTTGAATGTACTCTTACCGGACGATGCGTTCTGGAAGGCGGGGCAATTATTCAGCAGGTTTCGGTTTAAATGAAGGCAGATGTCAGACTGTAAACATTCAGGGAAACTTTTTAGCACCTGTAGAAAAAGGCGACATAAAAATATTATTACCGCTTTGACTTGGCTAAACCATGTTACACAGAGTCAACATCGTGGTGCCAACAATAATTACACAAATTTTAGTAGAAACTTATGAATAGTCTATATTTAGAAAGAATTGGCTATAAATTATCGTCAATGAATATCATGTGATGTTTACTATTAAAATAACCATTGTTGTGCGTCGTAGACATGCGCCTCATCCGGCTCCAGTTGTACGCCAAACTTAATATGCTCAAAAAATCTGTTGCAAATGTCATGTATTTTTGTGTGATTCGATTTTATCAGTGACTGCGGGATTACGTTTGTGTAAAACCGTAGCTGTGTGGGAGCATTGTTATAACCTTTTCGACAAATACATCGTTAAGCTTCAACAAACATGTATATGTAAATTACATATTCTGTGAATAATCGCACGGAAAAGAATTTAAGGCATTGCATACTCTAGAATTTCCATCGGAACCAAAATACAGAATATCTCGTTTTAACTATTGTCATTGAAAGAAATGCAAATGTCTTTGGTTAACTGAATTTCAGCTATCAAAACTTCTCTTTACAGAATTAACATTTAACCGTTCTCCGATCTGACAAGAATAAGAAGTAGCAATTTTCTTGCTCACCAAAATCTCAACACGAAATGTTACGATTATTTTATTTATCGTTCCCAATTAACGTGTACAATGTTGCAAGAAGTCGCACTGGGTTCTCATGTTTCTTGTAAGCGCAAATAAAATTAAATAAAACAATGCTAGAAGAAGTATTTGATATAAAGAAAGTATGGTAACTTGTTATTGACTGGCTTTAAATGCGTTCATGTTTAGTTAGGTTAATATAAAGTCTTAGACTATATTTCATTTATTTTGTTATCTTGATTATCTTGAATTACCTGTTTAGTTGCTAAAGGATGTCTAGATAAAAGACAATATTATTTGGATAACAAAGTCTATCCCATGAGCCTGTACGTTTTTCGTAATTTGTATGTGTTAAACAGAAATAAATATATCCGTTAGTGCATAGCCGAGAATCTATATATGACTAAATATATGAGGAAAATGTATTGTGACTTTGAAAATCATAAATACTATCAAAATGGTGAGGCATTAAAAGAGCGATTAATCACTTTAAAGCAAATCGAAGCATTTCTTATTTAATCTGAAACGTGCTCTAACATTTAAGAAAACGAAAATGTCTTAAAAACATCTGTTACATATCGATTTATCTCAATTCGGATAATTATATCTCTTACATTTACCACGCTATGCATCGAAAATAGTAATTTTTATATTTAGTTTAAATAATTTAAATCGACGAATGAAATAACATATATTTAGAGCTGTTCATTTACAGTCGGCAATACATGTTTTTAACTTTCTTACAGCAGCTGTACTAAAACGACGCTTTCATAGAAAAAAACAAGTCATGAATATACTTTTTTCAGTTTTTGATGAATCCATCTATCTGAAACCTGCCCAGGAATTTCACTACAGGAAACAGATTCTTGTTTTCTGAAATTTACACTTTTTATACCGACAAAACGGCATGTAATTATGACCATATCAAAGATAAAGTAGAATATTCTGATTATTTAATTTCATATGTTACTTAATTGCTGCGTTTCAATTTAAACGTACCGTGTTCATATCAATACCGTTGGTGTAGGCCCATGTGTGCTGAAATGACTCTTGTAGACGATTGGCCAGATTCTTTGGTAGATGATGGAATGTAATGAACTCCTTGATACTCTGTATCTTCTCATGATACTCGTCTGTTCCCTGATAGATCCGCATCATGATCGAAGATACGTTACCAAATATAGCCGCACTCAGTAGCGCTTTAAGTAACAGAAGTCTTACATGAAATGTATTCAGTGTGTTGTTATTATATTTACCATATATTTACCTGGTTAAGTGTTCACCACAATTTTCCATCCAATCACTGAGCAAGAATTTCAAATATTCTGCGCCTCTTGTCTGTTAAAACAACACGCTTCAACCACTTAATTATTTAATGTATGTTAAGTACTGAATATTCGTAATATTTTGACGTCATGTCTGATTGTTGTAAGCTTAAATTGTGGTGATCACAAAGCTATTTAGTGTATATAAAGTAAAGTTTTAACATTTAAGAAACCACGGTCACTTCCCTACGCTCCGTACCCTTAGGTTTCTAAATTGTTAAAACTTCACTTAATATACACTAATAACAATTTCGTTACTTATAATAAGGTTACTGCAAATGAAAGCATTAACATAAGTGTGCGTATGTAGACATGTACATATAGCGATAAGTGTGACGACTAATATAACTAGAAAGGAACACATCTTATTAATGTTAATTATTTATTTAATGCATTTCATATATGTATACCTTAACTGAATATACGACATTGCAAACTTCAGAAATTCCTAAATTTTTCGCAGTTAATGTACACGAGGCAAAAGGAAGGACGCTTAAAACGAAGAAACAAGTAATGGTGAAAATGGTGAAAACCTACATCCGAGCAGCATGGCAAAGATCGCAAAGATTTTCTCGGCGTTTGTGTTGGGCGAGACATTACCAAAACCTATTGACGTCAAAGACGTCATGGTAAAATATAACGCCGTGATGTAATACGTCTTGATACTCGGCCCGCTATGTGTGTCGTTCGCTATATAAGGCTGGTGGAGTTGTGTTGCTAAAGCATCAAGCCAACCTGAAAAAATATGATTGTAGTAACAACACTATATTTTTAAAATAACTCTGGTATGTATACTGGCGTTTTCGTGTCGCCTGTGATAGCATGTAGACACATAGGAATTATAATGCGTCGTCGGCGGCGACGGCGTCCTGTAGTATCCCAACTTTAACATGAAACATCATGTTGTCTATTACTTTAAAAGTATTATTCCTATTTCCTCAAGATTTGGAATATATCATCTGCATGAACAAAGCCGTCGGTGACAATAAGAATGATAACTCCTGCTCCTGACCCTTTAAAATGCAATTTTAGGCGATACATGAGTTTCGCGGACATTAAATTATAGTTTAAAAATATGTATGCTCTATTTTCCTCTAAAGTTACTTCTCGGATGTGTGGAAAGTCTATTATTTCCTAATGAAACTATTCCTCATCTGCTAATTCAATTTATTTTTCAACTATGCTTTTTTGCTAAAGCACCCATTCAAGAAAGTGTACTATATCACTGAGCTAATGCCGAATATACTTCAGTCAGGCCATGAGAAAAATCTGTGTGGAAAATAAACAATTTTATCTTTTTTCCCTCTCTGATAATGAGTAGTTATTTTGCATTTTCGGATAAAGTTAACATTAATTATATCAAAAATCATTAATGAATGCCATCTTCTTAGCATAACGGTATTTTCTACAGGAATATTTTGCAATGATGCGGAAATTACATTACTTGTGAACAGGATGAACATTATAATAATGTTATCAGATTATTTTTATCCGTCTAAATATAATTCTTAACTGACTAAAACATAGTGATACATCCCTTTTTCGGTAGGGTTAAAATATGATTGTAATGAATTTAAAATGAAAAATCTTTTACTAAGAGCGAAAAAGTCTTCATAGGTTCGATGCATTCAGTTCTATAATCAATTTTTATGAATCTAAGTGTCTTTACAGGCCAGTGTCCAAACCTTGTAATTCCGAAAGGCTGGACTAACAGACGGCGTCAATAGTTGCATTTACTGTTTTGCTGAAACTAATGTTTTCTTTACATAGTATACATTATAAAAACACTCTGCATTGTCGGTAAATACATTGAGCCACTTGAGTTTGACAAAACTTCAGATTTACCTATTTCGTCATCAAGATGTGGTCTTTCCCAGTAGGCTATTGCATAGAACACACACGCTAGCCAGTGTCCCACCAGTGAGAAAGTAACCATCAGCAGTAGAAGCACAGCAGCACCGTATTCTGCAAACTGTTCTATCCTACGTATAACACGCAGTAGCCTCAGCAGCCTTGCTGTTTTTAATATGCCAGCTATGGTCATCGTCTGAAATATATACCAACTGTAGTCATCGTCTGATGAGAACATAATGCTGAGACTAGAGACCATTCTCAAATCTCAATCATCGGATTGGCTGAAATGGAGACTTTCAATGAAGGGAAAAGATTGTCCAGGGCTGAAGGTTATAAAGCTGAGATTGGAAACCAGTCTCAAATCTCAAGCATCTGATTGGCTGAAATGGCGACAGGTCGCCTTTTCAGCCAATCAGATGCTTGAGATTTGAGACTGGTTTCCATGCTCAGTTTTATAACCTTGGGCACATTTCTTGTGAATAGCCAGAGTACTCGAACGTATTGGCGAGAAAACTCAAAGTAATTGGCTAAAGTTGATGTTATTTTCTTTGTATAATGACGTACTTCTGACAATCAAAAATATAAAGCTATCTCCTCAAAATAAGAACTTATCAATAATAATTTTCATACGTGTCCTTAAATAGAGAAATGACAATATATATTTTAAAAAGAGATAAAATAATTTGTGATGCACGACAAATTTGGTAGCTGAAAGACATTTTGGCGCTCATTTACATAAATAGTCAAACTTAGACAAGTTTAGATAAAACCTTTGACACAGCAGGCATCCACATTAATAATAGTTTGCTGCTTGTCTAAATCAAAACAAACTAATCTTAGCGGCGGATTTTCTAGAGACTTAATCGAGTGTGTGACAGTTTGGAATTTCCCTACAAGAAATTGCACCAGTTCCGGTGTTTCATTGATTCATAGATTTGCCATAAATGCTTCAAAATGAAATGCCATTTGTTTTGATTGTTTTTGGAGGGACTCTTTAAGAATGATAAAACATTCTCCTAAAGAAGATAAAAATGAACTCGTAGTCAAAACTGTTTGCTACTTATTATACATGTATACATCGGCCTTCGAATAAACTTATAGATTGATAAATGTATCAAAAATTAATTTAACCTTATCTCATAAATGCACATGAGAATAACATCCCCAAATTATTGTGATCTTAATGACTTATAGCCGGTGGCTGGTGTCGAGTTTTCACCAGGTGATGATATTATGAAACAACCTGTAAGTTAATATTATAAAGTTTCATCAAGTTTACTCATAATACTTGCAAGAAGCATACATGTTCCGGCAATAGCTCATTTACATATCTGCGCATGCGCGTATTTTTCCTGCCTGTTGCTATTCCTGGTATGATAACGCGTAGTTCATCGTTTTACACACGTGCATGGAATGTATGATAAAAAGATCCAGGCATTAACCAGCAGCAAATTAATAAAGTCACTTTTTATTCTGTTATTCGCAACAGATCTGCTTTGAGAAGAATGGTTTAGTCATACAGAATCGGTTCAATTTTTAAAGTAACATCAATTTGTTATTCCATGTCTTTCTAAAAAAATGTAAAATGTGCATATCAGAACTCGCCTCACTTATAAAACATAGCCCCTTCGCAGCCAAAAAGTAGAGAGCGTGGGTTTATAAGAAGATCCAAACAATTAACGAAAGAGAGAACCTTTGCGGTTACCGCCTATGATCGGTCAGTAGCAATACAATTTGTCATTAGGGCGCACCAACCTTACACTTGCCCCAACAGGTTCGTAGATGAACACACAAGCACAAGTTGTCTTAATATTTTAAATTGCCTTAAACTGATTTTGAACGAAAATACAGGCGATGTCAAGTACTTTTAAGCGATAGCAAAACAGGTCATAAAATGTCCATATGGTGTCAGATTAAATTTCGGCATTTAAATAATCTGTTTTCAAGTATTCACTATGTCTTCGGACTATCACAATATTCATCTTTTCTGAAGAGAGGGTGGGGAAAGAATTTACACATTTTATAAACCCCTGGAGAAAGGAAAGTAATGATTAAATGTTAACATGTAACTGACATATAATTGTCTTATTCTTAAAAACACGAGAATACATGCAATACAATACGAGTAATGTCTCGATCTGATGAATCGTTAACTATAAAATCTGATAGCCTACAATTTGTGTGTGAGTTGTACAATAATCACATATCCATTAGCTAGTTAGGGCCAATAATGTTTCCTTATTTTGATAATGGTTATGTATTGAGCTACACTAGTATGACAAAGCAAAAGATGACGATATATTGTTATACTGTCTTGATCTATATTTGTTATGTCGACATGTCATTGTAAGTAATTCCATTTTCTATTCATAGTGTTTTAATTCATTTTAGTATGTGTTTAGTTGTTTACTTGATTTCAATCAAATAAAGAGATGTTGTCATTAACCATTGTTCGCGAACATTTAATTTAAAATTAATTTAATTGATAAATGTTGCTTTTATGTATTACTATGTTTATTTTTATTTGTGTAAAAAATTATATCTGTGACGCTGAACCAAACTTGAGCGCCATTAACATGTTATATTGATTTCGAGTATTCTTCATCACTTTTCCTGAGTTTCTGTTCTCCGAATTATGCCCAGAGTACGATAATTGAGTACATGGACAGTAATACTCATTACAAAGACCCCCCCCTCTCCAAAAAAAAGAAGACTTTCTCGATAATGAGACCCTTATTTCAATGTTTCTTTCTATGGCTTTGCGTTTGTTAAAAATATGAAGAATCACATCACGCCACTATTAAGAACACTTCTGTCCAGTCCCATAAGTTGCCTTAAAAGTGGGGTTTCCCTGTATAAATACCAATTCATTAACCCATCTCAATAAAAATAAATTAAATAGAGAAATGGTCGTATGGAAAAATAGTTATGATTCAAGTGTTAGTTCTTGTTACTGAAGACGTACTATTGTTATAAGAAATTGGTTAATGTCTTCTCCTTAAGACCGAAATCACTCTCGAAGTCCTACATGTACTTATCTCGAAGTCCTACATGTACTTATCTCGAAGTCCTACATGTACTTATCTCGAAGTCCTACATGTACTTATCTCGAAGTCCTACATGTACTTATTTCGAAGTCGTACATGTACTTATCTCGAAGTCCTACATGTACTTATCTCGAAGTCCTACATGTACTTATCTCGAAGTCCTACATGTACTAATGCTTTATGGAAGAAGATTATCCCACATATTACGCAATGTCATCATCGTGCATCAATGTGCTACCTAAGGATCGTTACCCTTAAAATCAGGATTATATTTTGATTCTTTTGAAAGCATTTCACTAACACTTTCAAAACCATCTAGTTCATTATAAATTTCAAGAATTGTTCCATTTGAAACGAGAAACATTTATATTCTGTATTCTTATTTCATCATTTCGGTTGTGTTACATTGATTTCATGGTATATACAAAGAATATTTTGCTTTGAAGCCGATTTTGGTGTGGAGTATAATTTCTGACTTGGAGCTGTGCTGTTATCAATTTCATGTGCGCCCTTGGCAGGACGTTTATTTGTGCTACAAACACACACATACGTAAGCACACTATTCATCTACTTCAATATCACAATGGCTTTTGTGGTGCCATGTGGCGGCTGTCAAACGTCTCTCCTTTATTTAATCAGTGCTGCTATCAATTAAGTAATTTGAAGGTCGTTGATTACGATACTTATGTACGTTTATAGTATTTCAGAAGTAACTTTTTGGTTTAATATTTCGACTTATTTTAAAGAAAGCCAATATAGCTTTAGATTGTTCTCGTTTAGGAAAAAACCATCTCTTTAATCTGGGGACCATACGCCGCATTTACTTTCATGTTCACCCATAGCCATATATATTCACTGGTTTGCAATTCATGAAAATTGTACAGTTTATTCGTGAAAATATTGAGTTGGACTCAACCATGAACAGCCTCAATCCTACCGAACCTATAATATTTTAGGTGGCTTTCAATGTTCACTTTTCATCGATATCTATAAGGCGGACAAAACGGTTATCGGTAAGGTAATCAGACGTTTGTTAAGAAATTCATGCTTCAACATTTAAAGTTTAAATAAAAAGATTCATAGCCCTAATTTTGTGCATTGCACAGCTGTAAATTATTTGTATTTTGGCGCGCGTGGGAAAGAATTGGAGCGAGTAACGAATTTTCCCTAAAAAAAAACAACAACAACGCAGTTTTGCAATCCCTCCACACTCAACCATCTTTGAGATATCTTGGAAAACTTGAATGATATTTCTGCGCGTACAGTAAAACAGCAGTGTTTACAGTATTGACGAAAACCCTATCCAGATGGAACAAAGTCTTAAAAAATTAATTTTATGAACGCCAAAAGTAATCTGTCAGACATAAAGACGCTAACAATGCGCTTGTTATCTGGTTTGTGTCAAAGACGGAGAAGAAGATTTATTGAATAAAGCCGCTGGAATATGATCTTCTGTTATAAAGCAAGGATTGTCATCAATAATATTTTGTCACCAATTACGATTAGAACAAATTAATCAACTGTTTCAACGCTGGCTGGATAATGACATCTCACTTAAATCCCACGCGAGGCAGCGAGAAATTGCGTCATGTCCGGTATTAAATCCACCATACTGTCCTGGTAGGCGATAGGCAAAATAAACGATTGTTTTAAAATTTTACTTCTGGAACTGGAACGAAGTAGACTTACACATTTCGTCGGCCTAATACCAAAACCTCGTACGAGGTTTTGAACATTTGAAATATCCACCGATCGGAATAGGTTATTTCAACACATGACTACCCCGGTATCTTGAACCTTTCCCATTGGCACAGAGGTGCATAGAGAATTTGACAGATTTCGCGCTTCGTTATCTGTATTTCCGCTTTGTCAAAAGTCAATGTTTTTCGAGACGAGGTTTTGATATTAGGCGACAATTTGAAATAATTACACATACTTTAAAAAAAATCTAAATACCCACCTATTAAGAAAATGTTGAATGATCTATTTGTTTTATTGAAATATGATTTTCTTGACCGCGAAAATTCCTTATCGAACATTTTCAAAAGTGGCTTAGCTACAAGTGATACTTTTCAGCCGTATATAAGGATTTTTGTAATTCAATATTTAATTCATGTCACTGAAGACGTACTATTTTCTTAAACATTAGTGAATGTTTCCTTCTTGAGATAGAAAAACACATTCGAAGTCTTACTAATGCTTTATTCAAGAAGGTTATTGTACATAAAACGAAATATCGTGATCGTACGTTTTTGCGCTTCTTAATGGTCGAAACTTTCGAACTCTTATTTGAAGGTTATAAAACTGAGATTGGAAACCAGTCTCAAATCTCAAGGATCTAATTAGTTGAAATGGCGACTGGTCGCCATTTCAGCAAATCAGATGCTTGAGATTTGAGACTGGTTTCCAATCTCAGTTTTATAACATTGGGCACTAATCTCTGGATTTTATTTTGATTTTTAATGACGTTGTTTCCTAACACGTTTAACAAATTGTAGTGCATGATAAGTTCCAAGGTTGTTTTTTTCAAAAGGATTCCTGCTCTTTGGTAAATGATTGTGAGGAAAGTTGTACTTAACGTTGTTTTACATGACGTTTTTCGAGATACATTATATTATAATTACTTTCATGACAGTAACTTTTAATGACTTTTTATATGTTATGCATGCTTACGGTACTTTTGGACAGTCTTACAGTCTAGATAGGCAAATTGCATGTTTGCTTTTAGTTTCAAAATGTTATTTCCGGATCAAGAACGAAATAAACCATACTATTGTATATGAAATCAGCACACATACTTCTTTGCCATGACATTGTCGATTTTGGTATTGAGAAACAATTGCTGGTTATTTTGATATGTATTTACTCGGAACATTCCAATACCCATATTTAGACCTTCGAAGTGTTTAGTTATTCTAAAAAAAATATAAAATACCTGATGAATGAGCAAATTTACATGACCTACTAATACTCACCGGAATTTGTTAAAACATAATGAAAATCAAAGTCTTTTTTACAGTAACAAAGTCGAGAATCTCAGCATAATGTCAACATTTTCATATTGATAAAATGTTGTTATTATCTAATTTAATATTCAGGATTCGTGTATTAACACAACGATATTCAACAAAATAAAAGAATTTGGCTTTAGATCTATCACATAAAAATAATCTTGTTCAAGTATTCTATGAAAATCCAATAAAGCAAAGTGATATTACAGGATTCCACTTGAATGGTTCATAACACGGAGAAAACTGATCATCAATGACAATTGCCTATTTGCGGAACGCCCTGTTTATGTCTAGGCAGCGCCTTACCATGCAAACATTACTGCTTTCTTAATAATTGGTGAAACTTCGCTGGTACATATAAAGTATGAGATTGAAGAATGCATTGATGATGTTAGTTTATTCATATCAGCTTGCCAAGTAAGAACAGCTTCGTACTACTTAACCAAGTAGAGATAACCCATCACAGTAAAGAGTTAATGGTCAATTTAAGTTAAGTTATTTACAAAATAGCTTTTTATCTACAAATCATTCGGCATTAATATACAGTACTTTTATATTCAAATTCAAATTTTCATACACGTTTCCTTTATCAAGAGAAACACAGAATTATATAACTTACAACAACATGAAAATATTAACACGGATGTACTTTAAGTTAAATTAATTCTCACTGTATATTCCTTGGCATTTTCTTCACACGCTACATCAACAATGAGGAGCATACTCGCTACTGAGAATTTTCTGAATTTTGTTTTTACCCGTACCAGGATTAAATGTTTAATATTCCCAAAGAAAAGTAGGAAATTTAATTATGGTTATTAAGTATTAAAGTTAAAATGATGTTCCTTATAACATTTTAAGTTTGAAGAGTATACCTCTATCCTATGAACTAAACGTAACTTTATTTGGTCATTGTAGTTGAATTAACTACAAGTACGTGTAATTAAAATGACTCAGTCTGACAATCACGCGTTCTTAGTACAAGACAAGAAGAAGGACTTGGTATAATGGGTGCAATTTGGGTATGACATCAGTCTGATGTTTCCATCCAATAATTTCAAATTGCGTCTACTACACTCATCACTAGCCAATACGGAAACATTTCTTAACACAAATGTGCAATTTTTCAGTAACAGGAAACGATAATTGGTCTAATGTGTCTCAGATTTCATAGCTTTCTGGATACCAATATACGACAATTTTGGCAAACAAGACGATGAAAATGGACAGTAACTGTCTAATTTTGTAATATAACAGTCCCGTCTTGTGTGAATTGAGCGCCTAGATGGTTGGTAAACTGTCTTGTTAATATGACAAATGAATCTTGTTATATTGCAGTTTTGCTTTATTGTCGTGTATACGAATGTGCTGGATGGTAAAGTGTTATTAATTTGGGTAATCATACGCACATACGCGATAAGTAAATTTTTGAACAATCGATACATTATCACGTGTGCCTATTTTACGTTAACTAACGGACTAGACAAAGAGAGATATTTTTAAGTTTTCGCAGGAAAATTAAAGGAAAAACAAAGCAAAAGTGTAAGTTTGTTTAACCAAAGACTACTTTAATAATGGTATTAATCGAAATACTAGATTGAAAGTTAATTGTTCACCGTTTTTTTAATGCTGTCAGTGAAGTGAAGACTGACTACGGCCCTTAATTTGATTGGTAATATTTTCAATTTGATAAGGCCACTATATATAACTCCTATGTTTTGAGACAAGCTTGACAATGAACAGACTGTCATTCAGTTAAAATATTATCCCCAAAGTGGCAATAATGCATGTAACGGTCTGACGCGCGGTGTCTTGCTATAAGTTATATGTCCTACTTACTTACAAGCCATACAGTCATAGTATCTCATGAATCTCGGTATCGCAGACATATATTGTTGCAAAAACCATCACATAAAATTAATAATCATAATGAAACCTGTATAGAAATATCTGCACTTACATCACTGGTTCCTGATCCAAACAACAAAAGATCAAAGGGAACCGCCGCTATTGTGTCAATAACGAACCAGCTCTTGACGTAATTGACAGCAATCTTCTTCTGATCCGTTATGACCTCGCCATTATGAAGATATGTAGCCCTGAAATTGAATTTCGAACGTTATATTTCTATTTCATGTAAAGCATTACTTTAAGAGGTCATGTGTTTGAATCTCAATCGTACCAGATCGTTTCATCTATTTTATCAACTAATAGTATGCTCCATTTAGATGTCCTTAGACGGGTGTGATACTTGGTTAGGGATCCACTGTTTGAAGTTAGCATATGTCTTTTATTAATAGCTAGCAAAACTTAAAAAATGGAACTTTTTAGTGATATCGTGTCGGTATTTTTGCATTTAAAGGTTACTGATTGGCATTATTTTTATTTTCAAATCCCCCTTCAAAATACAATTTCGTTTCATTTCATTGTTGTTTTTCATTAATAGGCATACCAATCTTATATATAGGATACATTCGCCAATCATAATTGACAGTACCAATATAAAATATAATAAATTAAAAAGTTTAAATGCTCTATGCACATCATTGTTTGCGATTGATATCTTTTTTTTTCTATTCACTAGGGAAAATATTAAATGACGCTCAACCCGGGCTAGATTTACTGGCGTGTAAGAACAAGTAGAACATTTTTATTTATTTTATAACTACATTTACCTTATACACAAAACTCACAAAATAAGATCTGATAAAGGCAATAACACTAAGTCTTACATGAAGCTGTGGATCCTTATCCATTTATTTTTTAACTTCATTAATTGATTGATAAAGTAATTTTAACCGCCCGAAAGCAGCAGATAAGAAACCTAGCCTAGCAACCAGTTACAAGTAACTAAAGTATAAAGTTGCATGACCATTTACTGAATTTACTTATCATTTAAGTATCAAATACTGTTTATTTTCCTTTTACCCCATAAGCTTGTGCGACTAGTAAAGATCTATATCAGCCTGCACATTCGTGCCGTCTGATCAGGATCTGTAGTGTTTGCTAATGGTAAGAAATAACCTAAAAAATAAAAAAGCGAACATTGCAATCCTGATCAGTTGGCATAAATGTGCTGGCTGATCTTGGATCTACTCGTACTATGTTCGCCGACAGCATAAAGGCGAATAATGGAGTAAGGGTTAAGCCACAAATAGCAAATTCACCTAAAGTTGATTATAATATCAGCAATAAACATGAGATCGACAACCAAATCAATGATGACAAGGGGATTAGCTCGGGAAGATTCGGCACTCTCCGTACGTGTTCCGGCGTCACGGTTTCGTCTCATGGTTGCTTCCTCTTCGTTAAGTAGGAAGGCAGTCTGGTACGGTGTAAAGACGGCTGTGTACAGAACAAGTATCAACACGACCCAGTCCCAAACTGCCTTGAAAGGACTGTAAATATATAAATATAAAGTTGAGAACAGAACTTTGCTATGAAAGCCACCGAATACGACAAATGTAAAAATATTGCAGGCAGGTTTGATTAAGCCTGTTCTTGGGCAATAAAGGAAGTGTATATTACTATTCAAGATTGAGCGCAACTCAATTTTAACACAGCTCAACTGCATTAAACGATTACATAATAGGAATCATAAACTTGCTAGAAGAAACGAGTTCTATCCGCCACATATATCCCAGTGGAGAATAACGCCTATTTGCCATTATTATTCATTGTGTTGCATATGATGAAATTTACCGAACCATAAGAATTGTTCCGGATGTTATAAAAATGCGTTTAAAGTTGAATATAAGAAATTACATCAGAAGTTTCGGCCTTTTTTCCAAAATAAATCAATGAATTTTTTTAATAATTTACCAGACTGAATATAAATTGCACGAACATTTTAACTTTAAATGATTTTTTTACAATTTTTAGTTTAAGAGCCGATATAGGTAAAGAAACACTTGGTCAATTATTTACAATCGGCCTGGTTTTTTATTCTTGGAAACATATATCTGTCAGTAACTGGATATAGTTTTCTATGTAATGTAATCATGCTGATTTTCAAAACCTCTTCTAGATAGTAACTGTAAAAATATTGCAATTATTTTATATTTCATCGATTCCGTTACGATTAAAAATAAATAAATAAATAAATAAATAAATAAATAAATAAATAAATAAATGAATGAATGAATGAATGAATGAATGAATGAATACGAACGAACGAACGAACGAGCTTTATAAATTATGAAGGCCGCCATTCGTCTCGTTAACCGATGTGCATAATTTGACGTCTTTCTGCGTTAAAGTCTTTTTTAACATAACGGAAATTTCTGTCTGGAGGCCCTAATTATGCAATATCTATAGAATGCAATGTGTAAGTAATGAGATTTGTGCATGGTTACGATGTGTCCAGTTACTGACCTATAGTGCAATATGATGAACTTAGGTTGCTGTCTTTTGAAGGTAACCCCCATGTCTTGCGCTCTGTCCAGTGTTGACGGTGAGGCGGATCTGTCAGCTTGGTCATCTTGCTTGCTATCCTGAAAAATATACAACATAGATCACTGAACAAATATAAGGTAAACATCATTTAAAATCTTCCTTGTGATTGATAAGTTGAAAAATATTTGAACATCTTGTCTCTTTTAAGTTGGAGTCTTGATTTAATTTTTTTCAGTGTTTTTAGATTTAGACAAGGATTTTCATGAATGATAACCTTTTATGTTTGCTTTATTTACTAAGGAAATTTATATGTTCACCCGTTACGAGTAAATGTAATACTTTGCAAAAATCATTGTTTTAAAGATAGAAAAAAGTATGAATAATAATTAAGATGGTTCCCGAATTATTATAACATTTTTTATAATACAAACGACGAATTCGTTTATCTCTATATGTACAAATTCATATAAATATCACATCAATGGACATTTATTTTTACATAATTGATGAACGTAATAAACAACAAATACATATCGAAACAAACTGTCTTTCCCTATTATTTACATATTTTAACACTTAGATGTTACAAATTGCAGTGCAATAGCTGCACGAATTGCAAAACATTTGCTCTTTATGATAAATGAGCAAGACCCCAAAACAAATGATCTTGTTCGGCAAATGTCTGACACAAATTACATATTTTCTCATTGTACTCAGGACCTTTTGAGAATATGCATGGCACGCAATTAATCAAGTGTCTGGAAAATTTACAAACATATCAGAGAATGATGAAATCAGACGTGAACGATATATTCTTGTTTGTTAATGTCTAAGTTAATCAGACATGTTAATCGTGGACATATAGAAGAGTGAAATATGCATACAAGGTAGACACATTCAGAAAACACAGCCCATAAACGACGTCATATCTATCATGATTCCTGGAACCATCTCTATGAGTAAGAAAAAGGTCGTCAAAAAGGTGAAATATGCATATCAGGAATTGCTACATTCAGAAAAAAACAGCCTCCTCACACAGCCAAGGAGAGAAGAAAGAGAGAGCATGGTTAATAAAATGGTCAGTTCAAAAACGACACCACAAACAATTTACAACAAATTGTCTTCGTGAAATCTCTCCAGCCCACTCATCAGATCAGCATGCTGCTTGAAAAAGCACACAAACATATAAAACATAAGAAGCTAATTGCACTGCAAAGCCAAAGGGGCGGGTACTCAATTATCTTACCGAAACCAGAGCTCCTGGAGTCAAATCGGCAAGAACACGATGACAGGGATAAAAGAAACAAATCGAGCTTCTATGTTCTTATAAAAGATTTCCCCATAAACCTCCATAAACTCTAAATCCCCTGCCACCGTCGTGCAACCAAAGAGGATAGCAAAATGATCAACTGTAGAAAGGTTAATCACCAGGCCTGCAGAGCGCTGTAGAATATCATGTTGGTAACCTTTCTTTTTGAATTTACAGATGGTGTTTTAGAATAATGGGGGGAAATTAACATTCGATTAATCTTCTTAGGTTTATAAATTAAATCTCCATAACAAACTGGCTGTGAAATACCTTGTTGCAGTAGTGATTTTAAACTGCACCTGTATTTTTGAATAAGATCTGGGCATCGGCGATAAAACTTGCAAAAGTTGTTCCTTTATTTGTGAAAATTATACCGTTAATAAATCATCAAGATACCTCGAGGTGTTGTTAAAAGCTGTAATAACATTTGTGTTGCTAGACATAAACATTATTTTGCTTTTAGATATAAAATTGTTGTAGGAAGACAGGACTATACGATACCGTATCAAAAATGAATAAATTTGCAGTGTTTACGGAGTATTTTAAGTTTTATTTTGACATTTGACATTTATGAGTCAAACTTTCGCGTCTAACTCGGCGTAGTTTTTTTTCAAGATGAAATGTTGTGACACTTGCAGAACATAGTCATTGTTTATTCACCAGAGAGCTGGTGTGTTTCATTTTCAGAAGGTTTTGAATTTCCGGAGATACAAACGAAATACTTACACCACCTCTCCCCTAAAATTATTGACCGTGAACTGTATGTGGGCGAGCCACCTGTACTTGGGAGAGCCGGTATCAGGGTACCATTATAGCACAAGGATCACAGAATCCAATAATTTGAATAATAAACACAGTGCGAATAAAATATAAAAATGGTTCTTATAAAAAATTATGCTATCTGCTAAGTGTAACAGAAATGACAACAATATGTATATAAAACACAATTAAACAGTTTCGCCGTTGGCAACAGTACATGTAGTACATGTAGCGTAAACATCGTTATGCGACGTCCATATTTTTACACTCACGACACCGATGAATACACAATATTCTACATATTCACGCTTGAAACTCTATAAACACCACAAATTATACACCGTTTAGGATCGTAAATCAAATCTGGACATAATCAAATAAACCCAAATTAAGTGAATTGAGACCCAGATAACAAAAAGATTACATTACATTTCATAACGTTGACGTTCAACGGCATCGAAATCAATGACTTGCGAAACGCGTTTTCTTTCATTTTATAGTTGTTTTGTTTCATCCGCAATTAGCCTTTTGAAAGAAATACACGTGCAATACACTTATTTTTTCATATACATGTATAAGGAAGATTACTTTAAAAATAAAGCTAAATATCGTCTGATGGGCGATCACCTATTTATCAAACAACACAAAGTTCTAATTTGTCATCAGTTGTATATGTTTACAATGTATGGTAATTTCGTTCCTTTCCTATGTCACGAGAAGCTGTAAATAGAACCATTTTGTTTTGCAATCAATTATTTAATGTCTTTTTAATCTTTATTAATTGTTTTCTTAAATAAATCCAAAACCGTTTATTTACACCGCTGGGTCAAAGCTAGAACAGTCTTTATTTGAAAGGAAAGTAATTAAAACATTGGGTACTTTGAAGATGAATAAAAAATGCTACTAAAGAGGGGTCTTACTGAAACAAAACAAGCAATTTAGAGCGATTTTCTGGTTGCTTGACCTTCAATTGTATGAAATGCAAAATTTAGGATAACTGTCGCCAAACTGTTCTAAGGTCAATTTATAAATGATTAAAGCTTACATTGAAGACTGCTGTTGGCAACCGAAGAAATAAAGAGCTAAGTCAATATCTTTCTAATGAAAATTCATGGCAAAAGTGACCAATTACAACTTTGGGTGGATGTATATCAACACTCCGGGCACTACATTTGTCGGAAAATTCAAAGTCTACTCCAGTGTGTCACAGTAAACAGTCAGAATATATAACGGAATATATTACTTTAAATTATTAACAATTATTGCGGACATACGTAAATCAGAATTTAGTATCACTTAAAGTACCGGTGGCAAAGCTAATGATTTCATTCACTTAAATTGTGACTTCATTTTGCGAATGTTACGTTGGTCCATTTTGTGAGCGTGCTGTAATTTGGCTGGGAGTTGTGACAGTGGGAGTGCTGGTTCGATTCCTTATCCACTTGCAAGCGTGAAGGTACATTGGCATTATTTGTTCAGCCCGGCATGCATATTAGTCAGTGTTTCCTTTCTTATTAATCAGTTACTGGGCTAAATAATACCGTTTTCCAGCATTGTTTTGAATAAACATATACTTTTGTGGTATATGCGGCGGTACAGTTCAGCAGTGCTCCAATTAGTATGGCTTGAAGCTTTGGCTGTGAGGTACTGGTTCAATGCCAGGTCAGAGTCGATATTATTTTTATAGAAAAAATGGAAACAGTAAAGACAAACGGCTCTAAGGATTTACCGGTATCATGTTTTACAAATCGTAAGAAATTTGCCGAAGATAAATAGCAATCAACGGCGTCTCGACAAATGATGAAGGGTACGTCAGGAATGCGATGTCTATATGTATCAATCTTTATTATGTTGTCCAATTAGCTATGTATGGAACTTTTGAAGACATTGCAGCCATTATAAATGAAGACTGAGTTAAACATTGCCTCATAAAAATATTCAGAGATTCGATTGCCGGATATATTTAGCATTTATTTCAATCCTAGCATACAAACTTACTTTATACAAAAACTATTTGTTCTAACTTTATGAACAGTGTCATTCAATTTTTTAGCAAATTGTATCAATGAAGTCAAGTTTAGTCGTGTGATGGCTATCGAGTGTCTTCGAGGACATTCAATAAAACATGGGGAAATATGTTTGTTTACATGAATTAATTAAATAATAAATGGTATATAACAATACACATTCAACTTAAAAACTGAGGCTTGACAACAGTGTGTCGAACCCTAATGGACAGCGAATAACACAGCATATAATGGTTAAACATGTTAAAGGCTGAATATGTACAGCAACACTGGACACAGAATACTTCGTGGAATAAACCTATTTACACAACTCATTAAATTAAAATTACCAAATACCACTGCAGAATAAGAACATTGATTTGAAGAGAAAACTGTCCTGAGATTTAATAAGGTCAAGATGTTTCAAAGTGTTTATCTATCTTCATTCGGTATGATTCAGATAATGTTGAAGGTCGATTCATTAAAATGTATTGTTTCTTTATCAGCGTCTTTTATATTTTATGGCGTTTGTTACCATTGAAATATAAGGATTTTCATGTATGTGCTTTTTTTATAATTAACACGTTTAATCATTTGCTATCAGAAAATAGTTGTAAAAACTGGCTAACACACTCAAGAAATCCATGGATAGTTAGTCTGGAACAATCTAAACGCCAGAACTGCGTCTACATTTTTATCGCGCTTAATTGAACTCTTTTGTTGTACGGCAATGACAGGGGTTTAGAATTTGAAAGTTGTTAGAAAAATCTTAAGAGAACAAGAGATACATGAAAGCGAACATGTTGACAAGCCATACCGCAGACACCAACAGTCGTGTTTTTAATCTACAAGAATATTCTTATCTTTCCTACAGGAAGCCAAAGCCTTCGTTGATTGTTTATTAAACTAATTAAAGTCGCTCTTTTTAATACCCTGAAATTGAATGATAGGTATTTTATCCCAATTTAGTCTTGAATATCCGAGTCAAATCTGGGCTTATGTAACTCTTTAATATTTCCGAAAGATAGAAGAATTTCTTATTCATCTCACCTTCTGAACTTAAACATAAGGCATTGAAATAGTAATAGTAATAGTTTGCAATGTGAGTTGATGAGGACATTTTTTTCATGAACGCAACCAAACCAGAGCTGCTATACGTATGTTTATTGTATATTCGTGTTCGACTTTCCGTCAACACAGAAGTAAGATAGGGTCATAGAAAAGTCTAGATCTCGAGCTAATTTTGGATAATGTTCTATTAAAGATATAAATGCTGAATGAGAACGTTCTAATTTGACATATAAATAGACTCCTGGTCGCTGATGTTATCAGTAGAATTATGAATATATTTCTCCGTATATTTCTTCCGTATATTAACGAACATTGAGACAATGGACTTGAGGTTTACAAAGGTAATTTATTCATATTAAAATAGTTACTAATAGGCATTTAAGACTTCCAGAAACAAACGTTAAACCTTACTTTTTCAAGTTAAAATATGTGTTCTGACAATCAAACAATTATGCTAGTAATCATGATGGTATTAAATTATATATTCAAATAGATATACGCGTAACGCAACTTGACAAAAATGGGGTTATAACTACGCGATAAGTTTAGGCCCTGTGGACTTACACTGACCTAAAAGGTTCCAAACATTTTTCAAGATGTACAAGGAGTGCTTTTTGGCTGAACAGCAACCATTGCAGACCGTGAAAAGACTGCATCAATACACACAATATCCTCAGTTCTCTATTAGTTCCATCCATTGTTTTCTCGTTTAGTTCAAATCTTATTTCTGTGGACCACACGCCGCTGAACATTGAATGTTATTATTCTGAAAATACCGGATTGAGCGTTCCATATTCACCGCCATATGCACACCATCGGTATGGATAGGTCGAATTTGTACTCTTTATTGGTGTAAAAATTGAATTGCGCTCAACCCGGGGCTAAACGGCGTGGGCAGTTATATGCATTTCCATTGCTGTCAAATAAACAGGCTCAATCAAATCGAGCTTGCAGTATTTTCATACTTTTCGTGTTGGGTGTTTTTTTTCAAAGTTCCCGTTTCATCTATTTCAAATCAAGGCTTTATTTCCAAATCATTTGAACAGGACATAAATATGCCAGAGTATATAAGTGTGAGTCTGTAAAGGGTAATGTTTCAAATACGGTTGCAGGTTTTACGCCGAGATTACGAATAAAATGATTAAAAAGCATATAGGAAAAACGTGTTATAAATCGGAATTTTGATCGGGTACTGATCTAAATTATATAATTTACTATAATTTTAATCCCTTTTACGTATGCTTTTTTTAAATAAAAGCGCATTTCCGGTTGCAAAATCGTCATTTTGTAGGATTAGAAAGCAATTATTGGTTTCGGAGATATTAACTGTTAGGAGATACTTTTATTTTATGCTTGAGAATAGTCCACAGCCATCTTGAATACGGATTGAAAAACAAATACGTTAAACAAATAATTATTTTGAAAGCAGTACGACATCGCGCACTCCCATTCGGCAGAAGGATTATTAATATCCCCCCCACCCCCGCGAGAGGGTCGATTATATTAAAACACACCAGCACGGAAAATAATCGCCAAAATTACTATGATACATTTTGACTTTTTATATTAAGTTATGTATTTTAGTATTGCTATCTTGCAACAAACATGACTAATAAAAATTTTGATAAAATCAAATTAACATTTCAAGTTTCCCTGAAAAAGGTATTCGCGAATGCTTTAAATATGGCTTACAATGATCTGACAGTGTATTCAAACTTACAACTGCACTTCTAACTGTTTACTTTTAATTGTTTATATCCAACGATAGTTTGTCAATCGAAAATAAAACATCTTATTTCAACTTATTCATAAAACGTCTTATAGAAATCAAATTTATGAGGGTTAAATGTGTGTACATGTAATAACTACAGATGTTGCAAAAATATGCAATCCGTGGTAAATTGAAAATTATGTTTGGTTGTGTTAAATGTTGCCGCAAAAACGTCATTATTGGTTAAATCAGTTGCTTTTGCTTTTATGTGGGAGTGTAAGCACATAAAAACTCCGCTTTGAAAATAGAAAAGAATTTAGATGTGTTTGCTTATTTTTCCTATTTGACGAAATGTTGAAGGCCCATTTATGATAACTTAAATAGAGATTGACATACAACTTTTAAATAGTTTCTATAATCATGAAACTATACATTTCAATATAGGCTTTTAAAGTACTCATGTGTACTCAACTTAGTCATTAATGTATTATCATGGCTGCTCATTAAGGTCTGTGTGGACCTTGTTTAATTGATTACTAATTGATATTGCCTCTCCCGGGTTGATCGGTTAACTCTGATAAGCGTTATCATCACTGCATGACATCGGTATCGGATTATTTTTACCTTTAACAGTACTGAATATATATACGGGGAGATATTTTACGGCCGCCACACTGCACAAATAGCGATAATGTGAATTTCAAATGATATTGCCTTTACCGGGGAGCGAACCGGGAAGTAAATCTGTAAACTGTTGTATAATAACTAACACAGAAAACGTTAAAAACCCACTTCATAAAAGAAAACGATTTACAGAATGTTAAGAAGTCCGTATGAACAGGATATATACGATCTGAAATATTATTGTTCTATTTTTTAAAATAATTTCGATTTTAGAAATTCTACACATTGGATAATACCTATCACAATGTTGTCAATTTGTATTTTTTAGGTTTTGCTTCCAATATTCCTCATCATCCAGTCATGCAGTTGTTTTTTGTTTGATTGCAATCCGTATGAACGAAAACTTTGTCCAGACTTAACACACAGATGCGAAGGATGTAGAGTTAATTGTTTCAACTTAACACAGCTAGATGTCGGCTGTGGGTTGGCTAACATCACCACACTTCCTAACAATATCTTTAGCAACCTACGGTTGACGGGAGATCTAACAAACATTTACATTTATTTGGTTTCCAATGGCATAACTAGCATTGAGGATAACGCTTTCCATGGTATTGAAAGTCAAGTTAATAACTTGGATCTGGAGTATAACAAGTTGACCACCATACCCCTGGCACTCGGCAAACTACATAATCTCAAGACACTTCTGCTCACAGGCAATCCCATACAGACTGTTACAAGCGCGGTCACAGCTGGATTCGGACCATCTGTCACCAAGTTCACTATCAGTTTAAACCATATGTCAGCGTACCCATCAGCGCTGAATAATCTCAAGGCTGTGGAGAAATTGGAGCTTTACGACATTCGCTTCGACCTTAAAGACCCGTCCATATTTAGAGGCCTGAATCATCTAAACTACCTGCTCCTACAATATCCTGACAACTTCCGCGGCCACATCATTCCTCCCGGTGTTCTAAATCTCCATGCACTAACCTATTTAGATCTATATGGCGGACCGGATCTAAACTGTGATTGTTCGCTAGCTTACTTGAAAAGCTGGAAAGTTGCTTCAGTCCAAATAGATCCAGACGATTGCAGCAATCGGGGTCAGACCATAACAGACTACATTCAAGGAGCATTGCAGCATTGCTAAGGGGTAGATCTGTGTGATATGAAATGTTCATTAAAGGTTAATAAACATACATTACCTCCGTGGTATTTGTGTTTTCAAAGAAATATCTGTTATAAGTCGAATAATTATGATACATTTGCAATTGGTTGAATTAAGAAAGTCCTTACGCACTGTGTTAAGAAAAAAACGCACTGTGTTAAGAAAAAAATAATATATGCATATCAGGAATCGCCACACTCACAAATTACAGCCTCCCTATGCAGCGAAAAAGAAGAGAGGAAGAGAGAAAGCATGTTTGTTATAAGTATGTCAATTCATATAGGACGCCACAAACAACTAACGAAAAAGAGAACCTTTGGGGATACCGCCTTGGAACAAAAGATAAAAAAAATCAATAAAGTTTAAACGTGAGATGCGACCAACTTAGTGTTTTTATCCTTCAAGTTGTAATAATTTCTACAGAAAACGCTAATTGTAAAACGATTCTCAGCAGAATGTATTTACTCGACGATATAAATGCGTTCAGCTTTATTAACAATGAAATACGCTTTTTCTGACTTAGCTGCATACTTTTCGAAACAAAAAAGAGAAATAGCCATAATCATTAAAGACCACTCCAGAAGATATTCGAATTAAAACTGTTTATTGAAAGAGGTAAATAAACTGATTTACGCACAAAGATAATATTAGTTGTGTTTTTGATTAAATGTTGTAAATAAACAATAGAGTTACCCATTACATTCATATTTAACTAGTCATATGGATATAATATTTAAATATCTATCATTATTAATTTAAAAACGAACAAAAAATCTAATGTATTATTGGAAAAGCCATTATTCTGAATTTATAACGAAAATAATCACAATTACTTTGTATGAATATAAATATAACGCTTAATGTAGGTAAAGTACCGAACATTCATAGAGCGGATGGCTGTTTCCATAGAAATGAACAATATTAGTTATCAAATACCACAATTGATGAAAATGTTAAAGGTAATGAATATCAAAATAGCTTTCCATGTGAATTTAAGAATATCGTGCGCATAATTATATAAGAAACAAAACACTTGACTCGGGTAGGTTTTTGCTTAGTTATTGCTAAATTTTTAGTAACTTCTGTTCTAACATGATCATCGGTAGGTATCCCCTGCTACATGTATCAGTTTGATTTCTCAAAGATTCAATTCAAACATTCTGAAAACTCCGAATAAAGCCCGAGAACATGCATAATTATACTAGTGTATCAGAATATATACTTACTGACAAAATTGCATATAAGCTTCGATGAGGTGTTTGGTGTGAGAAACTTTTAACGTTTGATATTTATAAACACAATTTTCGAGAAGATATTGCGAAAAACACATTAAAGCTACCTGTTTTCAAGGAACGATATATAGCTGGACTGGAGGTTATAAAACTGAGATTGGAAACCAGTCTCCATGCTCAGTTTTATAACCTTGGGCACTGATTTCTTCTGAATTTGATCTGATATTTAAACTATGATATACATTTACAATAAAGTCACATCATTAAACAATAAAGAATATTGCAACCTTTTCGATACTGCGATTCTGGCTATTTTTTGAAAAATGTTACATGTAATAGATGATCTGAACACCGCATATTCATAGATGCATGCAATTAACATGCAAATGACATGAATATTTGTCAAGTCGCATTCTTTTTCATTTAATTGTGTATAAAATAAAAACAAACGGGCAAATTGCTTTACTTGTTCATGTCAATTTACGAAAATATTTTTTCCAGTTTTATAGATAACAAATAAATACAACATCAATCTGTCACGTCGCGTTTTCTTTGCAATCCTAATATATTGAAAGGGAAATATGAAATGCATTAACGTTTGTCAGAAGAAATACAATTGTTTAATTTCAGAACTCATGTTTCATCTTACCGGGAAATCAAAACAAAGTTAATTAATATATTAAGAAAACATGACACGCTTGTTTCTTTTACCTACTGCGAGTCAGACGAACGTTTCCCTGGACAGAAATCCAATACTGTCTTCAAGTGAAATGTCAGAGGCGTTAGAGTCTTGACAAGTGATTCATTGAGATCAATCTGGCACTCAATTAATCGGGGGTATGTGAAAATATTGTCGTAAGAAACTCTTAAGTATAAAGCAGACGTCGTGTGCAGAGCTCTGTCAATAACATTTAACAGAATTCTAGATGATTTAGGGAAACTTAAAGCTAAAGTTATTTCAAGCAAGTCTTTCTTGAGAACATGTTCAAAATCCCAGAATTATGCAATTTTACTGGCGTTATGTCATTAAACAGAATTCTGAATTCAGAGATTATTGTTTAAAGTTATTGCAAGCGCGTCTTACATGAACATGTTCAAAATCTTAGAAATTATATTAATCAAATTTAGTTTGCATTATATGATTTCATCAGTATTTTACATTTATAACACATGTCACTATAATTAACAATTAACTTACTTACTAACTCATTTTATCATAATATTCATAACTATCAGAAATGTTCAACACTTGTATTCAAATTGTGTAACCATACTAAATTTTGCATCATATAATTAAAAAGGTGAAATATGCATATCAGTAATGGCCACATCCAGAAGACCAAACCTCCCCACACAATCAACAAGTAGTTAAGTAAAGGGTATGGTTTATAAAATGATCAATTTCAATTATACATCACAAACAATTAACGAAAACGAGAACACGAAGGTTACCGCCTTGGAACGGTCATTGGCAAAATTGTTAACTGCTGCATGTATCTCGCTAATTCTAAGTGTTTTTGTCTTCAAACTTTAAGAGATATAATAAAATCTGATATAATAAAGAAATTGTGAGCACTATGTAAACACTGTTAATATATAATACCCGACAGTGGATTTAAATGCATTCAACGAGTTTAAAACTTATACTAACATTTCCCTCTTGGGATTTAACGCCTCATAATTCACGGTAAAACCTCTCCGTACACGAACACGTAAAAACAAATTTAATTCTCGCGTTTCCGTGTTTAGAATTTCCATTAACAAACCCGGTCTTATAAAAACACTTGTTTGAAGCCAGGTAAAAGAGATGGAAATGATTATTATGTAAAAAAAAACATTAACTGCTAGAGTATTAAACTTTCGGACTTGCTTGGATTTTAATATAAAGACTAAAATCTACAATCTAAAACCTTCCTGTAAACGATATAATGGAATTCTGCAAAAGTAAATTAACAATTTGAAAGAGCATTTTGACATCAAAGTAGCCAAGTAAACATTTTTCGGCGTAGCTGTCTAAGCTCACTTTTGACCTAATTTATTAACCAATGAAGTGTTGTAAATAAAACTCGTATTATATTATTATGCAGCGGGAAAATTAAATAAACTATTTCGATTGGTAGCTATTTATACCAGAGAGGCATCTAGCAGGGTGAAGAGGTATCTAGTGGGATTTTTAAACAATGAGTTTAAACTGTTTGCAACGATTATTGCTGTGACGTTTAGATCTTTGCTATTCTCTTGAGTTGAGAGATGTTGAAATGATGCACACTACAGAACTAGTCATTGGCGAGGATTATTTGTCAAAAAACAATACAGTCACTCTTTTATATCAACCTATACAAAATTATAGTGAAAGTAAGTGGAAATGGCTTAAGGCGTCGCAAACATTGCAAATGGCGAAAACAGGCTAAATTTTCAAAAATGAATTTTGGGGAAAATACATATTGCCACCTAGATTTTAGTAAATAAATGTAATGAGCTATAGATGTACAGTAGTTAATGTTTGCAAGCTCAATTTAGTCTAATTCATGTTCTAATTATCAAGCACGTACTAAAACAAAAGAAAAACCGTTTGCATGAGAACTCTGAAATTCATGGACAATGTACCAAACCAACTCATACCTGAAATAAGTATATGCTGGTCTACAAAGTTTAGTGCCAATTCGTCAAAATAATGTTTGGGTTTTCAAGAAATTCAAGGAAAACTTACTTCCTGGTTCAAACCGAAAGTAGAAATCTATAGAAATTAACTACATCCATAGCTAAGTACACTTCTTTACTAAAATCTAGGTGGCAATAAGTATTTTCCCCAAAATTCATTTTTGAAATTTTAGCCAGTTTTCGCCATTTGCAATGTTTGCGACCTCTTAAAGAAAACGAGGTTACACTTTCACTGTAAAGCTTAAAATTTAAGTAATAAAATCTGCAAGCTTGAATTATTGTTATATTTGTGAGATTTTAGTTAATGGAAATTTATCCCAGCTCTTTCAGTAATTAAAATACTTACCCGTCTCTTAAATCGGGCAGCTGTATATAATATGCTACGCGATATAAACAATAAGTTCGCTATTTAAGTCTTGAAGTCTTCACTAAATATATTTTATTCTTTCAGCAATTTATATATCATCTGATACATTGTGTTTTAAGAATAAACACAACCAAGGCCTTTTACAATATGTTTCTTATATAAAACTCATTGTTTATCGCGACTGAAGATTTTACAATGTGCTTACTTGTCTTAAATCTGGCAACTACGTGTAATATGTTACGCGAAAAAACTTCGAGTCCGCTATTAAAGCAATTGCACTCAAGTCAGATCTAAGAACATGTTATCGTAACGGTTTTCAGTAGATGATTCATATCAGGTTGCAATTAAACCATACAGCTTTCATAGAGTAGAAATTTTAATAGAAATTCTAAAATTTTTTCATATTACTAGGAAATTCTCTTCAAGTTTATAAAGAAACACTTATAACTCTTTATTATTGTTTATTGCTCACAATAAGTCTTAAGATCTTTACTGAATTTATTTATTATCTCGGTAATTAATACATCCTCTACTACCTTGTTTATTATGTTTAAGGTATTAATAAAGCAAAGACTTTTAAAATCCGTTTATCATAATTATAAGATTCACATTTATAAACAAAATTTAAAAAAAATTATTTGTTCCTTGATTTGTATGGGATGTAGTTTTACATTCAAATTCAAGTAATTTTTATAAAAAGTCATTGTGTAGGATTCACAATGAATGATTTAATTTACACGTAAATCAAGATGAAATCGTAATGCCAGCTACAAACAGCATCATTTGATAAACGATCTACGCCGTTTATCTTTTTTAAAGATATTTCTTGCTTGAGTTGTCTACAGTTCTGTGATAATTGAACATTTAATACTGAAAAAGTTTCAACGTAAAATGAATTTAAAATTATAATTTTTGTGTTACTGGTTTAATGCTTTTAATATTAAAAAACAGGTTTAATTATCTCTATATTCAATTTGTATTACTTTTCACAATTATTTGAAATAGCTTGACCTGACCAGATGCTAAACTTATAATCAACAAAGTTTAACATACTACTTATATTTGAAATTTTCACTATTGAAACGAGGTGACAACAGTGGCAAACTAAAATATAAAGGGATATACATTTTTAATAAAGCTTATTTTTTAACCGATCATTGTTTCAGCACATTTATCAATATATATCCGACAAAAAAACTTAAAAAAGGATATTACATAACAGTTTCATTGCATAATAACAACTAGAACCGAATTCATTTCACGGTTTAACTGTTATTTACTTCATACATTGTACGCCGCTAAACATGGAATGGAATTAATTTGAAAATACCACATTGAAGATTCCATGTTCACCGCTAAATGCACACCGTCGTTTTGGAATTGATAAAAATTTACTGTTGACTGGTAAAAAACGGGGCTGGGCAACGTAGGCATAAATGCATTTTAAAGTAAATGCCCATTAAAAGGGTCAATCAAACCGAGCCTGCAAACTATCACAATTTCGAGTTCGTTGGCTTTCAGTGAAGTTTCCTTTTCGTCTACTTCACTTGCAAAACAGGTTTCATCAGGTTAAAACACTTACATATGTATGCGCCATCCATGGTAAAAATTAAAAAAACATGTATTGATATAATGCATTTAACATAAATTTCAGTGCAATAACGTTATTCAAAAAAGTGTAATACAAACCTTGCTCACAACGATGCTGTAGAAGCTTGAAAACATAGTTGCAGATTTCTGCATCGTTTTTAAGATAATTTACAAAACAAATAACCAGCTTTATATTTCTCTTTAGATCCTTGAAAAGTCAAAATTTATACTTTCATCAAAATAGTGAACTGTTATTCACAAAAAAATTAACACATTGGTTTCATATATTAATATATCATATTAATATATCAATTCATATATTAGATATGGTCATACTTTTGAAAATTTTTTATTCTTAAACATCCTGTGTTGATTTACATCACATGTTCGGTAAAATATTAAATATTTATGAGAATTGTTTAACCACTTATCGTTTCGAAAATAAATCTACCGACATTTACAAGTATTCGCATTTCCAGCTAAATTTTAATGTACTAATGCTCCATAACTCACCTTACGAAAGAAATGTTATTAATGCATTACTGTTTCACTTAAACAAAATATTTGCGTAATCAAAATTATTCACATAATTGTACATTGTCACATGGAATGTCGGAGCGGCTGGGGTACTTTAACATTGGGAACGTTAAGTAATTAAAATTATCAAGTAACCATTGTCCGTTATCACATGGAATGTCGGAGCGGCTTCCATACTTTAACATTGGGAACGTTAAGTAATTTAAATTATCAAGTAATTACTGTACGTGATCACATGAAATATCGCAGCTTCTTCGATACTTTAACATTGGTAACGTCAAGTAATTACAATATCCAGTAATTACTGTACGTGATCACATGGAATATCGCAGCTTCTTAGATACTTTAACATTGGTAACGATAAGTAATTACAATATCCAGTAATTACTGTACGTGATCACATGGAATAACGCAGCTTCTTCGAGACTTTAACATTCATTTTGGTAACGTTAAGTCTGATGTTTGACCGTCCTGTCTTTGATGGAAAGCCAATAATTCTTTAGATTGCTGCACAGTCTTGACATGCGATTAATAACGCCAATCTCTGCCTTTAATCAATCTTGATTTGTGACAATTTTCCGTAGGAAATTATTTGTGACGGTGCAAAAAAGCATACTTTATTAAAACTACCGCCTTACTAAGGCGACTTAGATATGCCCGGCTAGTGCTTTTTTTAATGAAAATCTTGTTGTCTCTTCTTTCCTCTGACCACATGAAATGCTCACACATTCACCGTTGATATCCACATTTTCTGTTGGAATGCGTAATAGTTCGTAGCATTAACATGTTCTTATTGTAAAAGGCGAAAAAACTTTGAACGTCAAGTTTGAATATGAAAATATTGCAGGCTCGGTCGTATAAGATAATTTCCGAGACAACGTTATGATCTATTTCAGAATATCGTTTCACGCAACAGAAGTTTTGGTTTTGCCTGTAAATTTGAGTATAGAAGGTAAATTTCACAAACGCAGCTGTTCAGGTTATGAAATAGATGAAAAGGGAACTTTGAAGACCTTCGACTACCATAAAAATAAAAATATTGCAGGCTCGGTTTGATTGAGCCTGTTCATGGGCAGTAATGGATATTCTTTTTACTGCCCACGCCGCCCAGCCTCGGGTTGAGCGCAACTCAATATTTACACCAATCAACAGTACAATTTTGATCCATCCCAAACGATGGTATGCATATGGCGGTGAACATGGAACCTTCAAGGAAGAGTGAGACTTAACCTCTCTTAACCTCCCTCGTTGTTTATGCCGTATGGCGGCCGTATAATATCTTCCCGTTCATTTAGTCGGTGCTGTCATAAATAATTATATAATCCTTGGAAAGCTGTTGATCACGATACTTAGATTTATGTAATACATATTGAGTAGCTCTCAATCCGGGCTTGGCGGCTTGAAATATGCACGTTTATTACTGCTCAAAAACAAGCTCAATCTCACCGAGCCCTGGGCTGAAGGTTATAAAAACTGAGCATGGAAACCAGTCTCAAATCTCAAGCATCTGATTGGCTGAAATGGCGACCAGTCGCCATTTCAGCCAATCAGATGCTTGATATTTGAGACTGGTTTCCATGCTCAGTTTTATAACCTTGGGATCTGATTAGGCCTGTAATATTTTCATATTAATTTTCTCGATTTCGGCCGCTTTCAAAATTCCTTTTGCATCTTTTAAATGAACTTTTCCCTAAGTAGCAGATTCAAATACTCTTGTCATTATGTTATGGTTTTATCTTACGTTGAAGTAATTTCCGTTTTAGACAAAGACCAGATCAAATCACGGGAAAAAATCTCGTATACGACAATGATGAGAATAAAATCAAACGTTTAGACATCACAACAGTCTCCGACATAATTTTGCATAGAAAAGACAGAAAGGAACCGTAAAGCCACAACACAATGACAAGTTGTAATGGTTTCATGCTGTGGCAACCTTTTATCGAAGTAAGGTTAACGATAAAATCAATTCTAGCTTTTATAAAAGTATTTTTTATCATTAAGACACGTTGTTGGTAATTTGCAAGTGCCTGAAGTGCTTTGCTATTGGCATTGAAGTTTTATTTAATGAGTCTCCAAAATCTCTGCCTCTCCAGACAAAATAAAGAAGTGGAAATAGCAGGAAATAGAAAAAAATCAGGGAAAATTACAAAGAAATTCTGCAAAATGTTAAACTCTTAAGTTAAATATGAAATGTCAGGAAAAGCCACACAAAGAAACGACAACCAGAAGTAAGATGATCACATTTACATTGTTAAGGGCATTGTTTTAATGTCAGGAGTCGTCAATGACAGTAAGTTATGACGGGTGCTTAGGCAAGTTAGATTTAGTCACCTGTGTAAACTTAGTTTTTTTTTCTGAAAACATTTTTTGTTTATGACAATGTAAATCACTGCAAGATTTCTTCTAAATGCTTCATTTTTTTCATTTTCAACTTTGCGATTTACTTTAAGAAGAGGGAGAGCTATCCCTATACTTATTTTCGAAAAGAAATGCTTCAACATTTTAAACTATAATATTAACCAGTTTTTCTGTTTAAGAAAAGGGAAGGCCTTAGAAAAGAAAACATTTAAATCAGAGAATTTCGGAACATTTTTCCCACAAGAGGTTTTAGAATTAATATTTTAAGCAATATGTCCCTTACAAATGGAATTGTCTCTAACAATCGTTCAAATAAATATGCGAGTGCTGTCGACATTATTAATGAATATACCGGTCAAGTGCTATGTTTTTATTTTAGCAATTTTGCTTGAGTATAACAACTGCATGGGTTGTTAATAAAGCTTCAGCTTCAAAATTATTTTTAATAATTTCAACAAATATATCAAATCGTTGATTCGTTATATACTTAAACTGTGATGTTTAGTTTAAAGTAGATTTATTCATCAAAGGCTCATATAAACACAACATAAATATACTGATGGAAAAAAAGTGTAGCAAGTTCAGAGAGGATTGACTCCTAGGGAAAGGGTAAGTATGAAATCATTAAATGAAATACACTTTCAGATAGTTAATTCTTAGCACAAATGACAAGCATCAATGTTATTCCATAATTTTGTTGTGTTTAGTCTCTGGCATACCTGAAATAAAGCTGGGGGTCAGGCGTAAAAACTCGGATACGCTCAATACCTAGTGTGCCCACCATTCACAACCAAGACTGTCAGACAACGAAGTCTCATGCTGCAAATCAGTTTTCTAATGACCTGCAATTGGATCCTGAGCCATTCAGCTTGCAGGGCACGTTCAAGATCATGGACGTTGTTGACATCATTGCGCTCTCTTACGTCGCGCAAGTCCAGTTCTGATGAACCCTGACCCATTGGCGTCCTCTTTAACGGTGTCGCAATGTCAGCGGAATGCCAACGTAAGGACGACACGCTTTCAATCCAGCGCCCCGTAGCCTATTTTTAACCGTCCTGTCGCAAATTCATGTACCAGTAGCATTCCTAAGCAAACGACCTACTTTCGACTAGAAAAAATCTATTGCGCCGAGATGACGTTGTGAGAAAACGGTCTTCCCGCAGCGAGCTTTTACGAGGTCTGCCTGATCCGGGTCGGCCCGTGACGTTTCCAGTTTTCTGAAATCTGTTCATCAGTCGACATATTTTCGATTCGTGGCAATGGAAAATGCCAAACAACGTCTCTTGCTGACATGCCGCGGTAAGCATGGCTCTTTGATGTAGCTAACGTCATTCCAGGCCGACGTCCCATCATTGATTTTCAAAGATTTTTTTTCACTTTTTGTTATAACGATAAGAAAGATATCGAAGTGTGTACTTTGTGACCTGCGGAGGATTGTCCGTTTTGCTGTGCACATGCTAGTACTGCACGGGATTTTCGTTTCGCGCTTACATAGTGGTGCGAAGTTTTTTTTTAAAACAGTGAAATCATTTTGTCAATTGATGGGCACAATAGGTCAATACAGAAACTTTTTATGCACATTGATTTATAAACACAAACCCAAGTCGTAGAAAACTTGCTAAACTTGTTTCCATCAGTATTTTTTACATAAAGTGAGTGGATCTGAGAACAAGTGTGAACAACACTTACTGTAACATTAATTTTTTCCATCATTGATTCATTATATAGTTAAACTAAGATTTTTGAAAGACATATTGCTAATCAAATGCATGCCTTTTTTTGAAAAATTTGATATTATTCACGAGTTCCAGTCAGGTTTTTATAAACACCATTCATGCCAAACCTCATTAATTCGACTTATTGATTCCTGGTTAAATGATATTGACAATGGTAAAATGGTAGGTATACTTTTTATAGACCTTAAAAAAGCATTTGATCTTGTTGATCATAAAATATTGATGTACAAGTTAAGTTTATACCAGTTTTCTAACATTACTATCAGGCTCTTCCAATCATATTTATCGAACCGTTTTCAGTCAGTGAAATATGGTAGTGATATGTCAGACATGCTTCCAGTCCGGACTGGTGTTCCTCAAGGATCTATATTGGGTCCTCTATTATTCTTATTGTATGTAAATGATCAACCTTTGTCAACTTCTTCTACTACTGATATGTGTGCTGATGACACGACTATTCATAATTCTGATAGACAGATTTCTAGCATACAAGCTAATTTACAGCAGGACATAATTAAGGTCCAACGTTGGTGCACTCAAAATAACATGGTTATTTATCCCATAAAAACAACATGTATGATACTAGGGTCCAAACAAAAGCTTAATAGCAATGTCAAATTAGAACTGTCACTTGGCGACACACTTATTCAAAATGTTACCGTTCAAAAGCTTCTTGGTGTATATGTTGATAGTTCATAAACATGGAATACCCAAATAGATAAGACTTGTTCTAAAATTGTTTCAAAATTATCATTACTAAAGCGAATTTCTTTTTATCTGACTCCTGAAATGAAACAATTATTTTATAATGCCTACATTGTTCCCATTTTTGATTACGGATGTATAACTTGGTGCAAAACAAGTCAATCAAATTTAACAAGATTAATGCGATTGCAAAAGCGAGCAGCTAGGATAATATTAAATAAGCCTACGCGCACACCAACATTTGAGCTCTTTAGAGAATTAAAATGGCTATCATTTCAAAGCAGATGTAAATACCATGTTTGTCTATTGGTTTACAAAACATTAAACAATCTTGCACCCAAATACCTTAACAATAGTTTATCTTTTTCTACTAATTCCAGTCACAATCTTCGATCTATACAACGGTATAATATTATAAATAATAGACCGAACACAAATTCTCTAAAACGAACCTTTAGTTACTTTGCTATGGAAATTTGGAATTCTGTTCCATCACATATAAACACATTAGTAATATCATGGCTTTTAAGACACAACTAAAAACATATCTTTTACTACAAGATTGTGATTTAATATAATCATCGATGTATTTTTTCTACTTACTGTTTTTAACCCATATTTTGATATGTTTACAGGTGTCTGTCAACTAACTTGATTTTGTTTTAAATGACTAAAATGTACATATTTAACATTTCATGAATGAATGTATGTTGTTGTTGTTTTTATTTTTGTATTTGTTTTATTTGTTTGATGTTATAGAAGGCCTTATTGTAAATTAGACATTATATTTTGTAAATTTAATGTACTAAATAAGTAACCTTCTTTAAATAAAGATATAATAATAATAATAATAATAATAATAATAATAATAATAATAATAATAATAATATTATTAATTATATATATTATTATTATTATTATGATTATTATTAACTGATTATGTTTTATCAGTTAGTTCATTTGGTAAGTTAAAATTCATATATTTTAACTAATCAAATGAACCAACCAAATGAAACATTATTAGTTTAATTATAATATAATGAATCAATGATGTGTTTTACTATTTATTTCATATTTATCTCTTTGAAAAAACAACTTAAGTTAACATTTTTTATTTTTAGAATACGTGAAACAAGTATTAAACAACAGACACAGAATTAGTAACCATTAGTACCCTTAGAAAAAACTTTAAGTTGTTTACAATTTGAAACCTAACACTTCATCATAAATTTTGTAAGTGATTTGAGTGAAATATGTTAAAGGAATGGCCATAATATTATCCAGAAGGCACAGTCTCCCCACAGCAAAAAAAAACAAGAGTAAAAGAGCGCACGGGTAATAAAATGATCTATGTCGATATGAACATCAAAAACATTAATTCAAATCAGATTAAAAAAAATCTTTAATACAATCATGATAATAAAAATCATATCAGCTGATACAAGAGTCATGAAATAGTGGATTAAGAAATGGACAACTGCTACAAATTTAGTTACAAAAAACCTAAGTAGCTCTAAGGAAACGAACTGTTTAGAAAAAAAAAACATAGTCAGAAGATATGTTGGGATGAAAAATAAGGATATTTGACAGCCTTTATTCTCAAAACATTCAACTTGGACAAAAATACATAAATAATTCAATATTTTGACATCCAAAAAACTCATTCGGAGCAAGACTCCTTTCTGGTGAACATGATAGACGGTATGAATAATGGATATTCTCTGAACTGTTTGCATGACCTGCATTTATTTATTTCATTGTACAATCAAAGGTCGTATATTGATATAGATATTTCAAAAACAAACATATATTTTTGACTGATATAGAATCAAATATTGATGAATCTTACAATGTCCTATTCCGCCAACACATTACAAAAGATTCACATGGATTCATAAGTAGCCACTCACAGCTTAAGATATAACAACAAGTGTGACTGAAAGCAAATAATTATCTTCATCTAATTTTTATAAATGTAAATAACGCTTTAGCAATATCGACCAGTCAGGTGTATTTAAATATATACTTATGGACAAAAGTCTTATCCGGTGTGTGATTTTTATAATATCTTAGTTTGTAACCGCGTGAACACCAACAATGCCAATTTTCAACATATTACACGTTATAAATTTGGTATCGATAGAACGAAGGCATAATGCGTTCAATGAAAACAGAATTTTGGAATTTAAGCCAGTACTGCTAGAAGAGTAATGTGTTGAAAATTTGCATGCAAAAACTTCCAATTTTCCTACCGGACAAGGCTTTTGTCCGTAAGCATATCAGGTTAACATTTTCTTTTCCGAGTGTGGCTTTCCGTGTTATGCGTATTTAACTGTTTTTGAGTGTCTCAAATTCTACTATAAATAGTTTATTTTTTAATCTTTACCAAACACAACTTAAAATCGATTTTCAAAGTTTTCGCTTCATTTTTCATATCTTGAATATTAAATGTATGTAACCGCCTATATTTTTCTAACCGAGAAAATGGATTAACAAAAGATTCCTTCGGAAAATTGTTTCCAGATTCTCATACCTAATTGTGACTATACGGCTTCTCTAAGACAGTTTGAGCAGCGCATGTGAAAGAGATTAATAGACTCCTATTTGTGACTGCAAAGACATCAAGTTTCCAGACAAAAAAGCCATTTGTAATACGATTATATTAAGGAAGTTAATTTCTGATTGATCAACTCTTCCAAACGCCAAATTAAGCCTTTCTACTAAACCTACTCGTTTTCTTCATATCGTCGCCTTTTACAAAATTAAAGATTTAATAGTTTATAATTGCTATTTATTTAACACTTTGTTTGTTAAGTTCTCGATGATTTAACCTCTTTTTCGTGCACCAAATGGCCCATGTGGTTATGTATAAAGTTATAAATTTTAGATGTTATAGACCTTTCATTCTCCACTTTTTTCATGTCACGTTTACAATGTTTAACAATTTAAGATAATGGTATCTTTTGAAATTACAACTTATAATCAAACAGTTGAATTACCACTCTTAAGATCAAACCAGAAAGTCTTCGTCAGTATAACATTCAAGCTCTGAAAACCCGTTTATAGGGTAAATCTTTGATAACTCTTTTACAGGGTAAATCTTTGATGACTCTTTTACATGAACTGGAGCTGGAGTAATGTTATGTCTCTTGATCAATAACGGATTGTTTGCCTTTTGGTTAAGAAGTTGATATATTAAAATTTAGAAACGTTTTACATAATAAAGTATGAGATACAAATTCTTCATTTTTCTGGAAAATGTTGTTCAGTATAAAACAATTATTTGGTTTCTTGAAAGGCCAAACAGGATTAAATTGTTAGTCTAGCTGGCATAATATCCATCGCCTGCGGCTCGGGCAATATTACATTCAGACCTACAATATATCCTCATGTACCCTGTCAAGAAACCAAATATATTTTAAAATATAGCTAATCTTCGCATAGCACTATTTACATTAAATAAATAACCAATAATTTTGTTGCCAAAGACGAGGAAACATATATGAACAATAGTATCTTAACCGTCCCAAAGGATAAATTTGTTGTAAACGATTACCATTTCATCACATTTAGGCGTCCTTTTGAAGAGGAAACAAGATTCCCATGAAGAAATCCGGAGGTTCTAGATTAATAAGGTAATTAAATTTAATCAACAGGGAGGATGCGTTTATGTTACATAACGCTAACATGTCTCCTGTTAGTATTACAACGAAAATATGTTTGTTAGGGATATTTATCTCAGAACCTAGTCTTAGTGCAACATTGACAAATATACTGTTCATTAACTAAATATTTATGCGGACATTTGTAATTGAAACAAATGCTCTTTTTCTTTTTGAAATACTACCTTTTTCTTTTTAATTTACTAAAATTGTATTTGACATAAAATATTCCTATAAAAATAACGCACAATGTATAATTGACACTTTATGCTAAATGTTACAGTTACCAGTATTTCAAATAAGTCACAAACAGTATTTTAACATGATTTAAGTAAGTGAAATATTCTTAAAATTATATGATTTATTTGACAGTTTTTAAATCGCTTACACATGTTGTAATAAAATGAAAACAAAATACGTTGCTTAATAAGTTGTTTAGTGTGGAATGCAGGTATCAATGCAAGCGAAGCATGTTTTTATATTAAACTTTACATTTTGTTGAATTACATTTTCATGATTCACAAAAAATGCTGACTGTAAAAGTAACTGTGTCCAAGGTTATAAAACTCAGCATGGAAACCAGTCTCAAATCTCAAGGATCTGATTGGCTGAAATGGCGACCAGTCGTCATTACAGCCAATCAGATCCTTGAGATTTGAGACTGGTTTCTAATCTCAGCTTTATAACCTTGGGCCCTTATTTGTTTGCTACCGGGAGTCAATCTCTATCAATTCGATACTATTGTTTTATTTGGTAACAAGCGATATGAGATTAATAAAAGTTACAATCACTTAAATTAGACACGGCTTCTCAAAGACTTTCTTCTGATAATAAAACAGATAACAAAGCTGCCGAACACTGTAGATTTAATATAAAACATATTGCAGGCTCTATTTGAATGAACATTTCAAACATGACATATTCCACTTTTTATACATTAACGACGTAGTTGCTTGACTGGATTGTTTTTATTTTCATAGCAAACGTTCGATTTCCTTATTTTGTAAATATAATAAAGACACATTTTCAACTTTCAGTGAATCGGTTGTGCGCAACTACTTTGTTAGTACGGCTTGTTAGTACGGAAAGTAATAAACGTTTTAGGTAATGACATCACCCTTGTTTTCCCAATAGAAGAACAATATGTGTATGTACTGCATAGCCATTATATCATCAATATTACTGTGAATTAGACACAATAAATAGTTTAATTTGTAACACGTCTCTAACTTTCAATTACTGTATACTCGTACATATTTTCGTTTCTTCGTTATTGTCGTGTCAGGTAAAATCTTGAAAACTTAATCTTAATTCTAGAATATTATGTACACATGTCCGTCTTAAGTTTTCGAAACACATCTTGTAAATTGTGTGAATGTGCTATATATATATTTTATTTTCATTGTATTCTTATGTCATGATAATGAATAAATGGGGTCACCCGTAAGGGGGCATGAAAAAATCTTGTATGAAAACTCTTCCAGATTTAAATGTGGTATCTTTGTTGTAATTAAATTTCAATAGCATTTTTGTATAGCAATGTATAAGACTATATTGATACTACAGTATAATTAAGAAATAATCAATAGCTTCCGGTGAATTATCGCAGGATAATTCACGGAGCGGAGTTCAAATGCGTAAGGATATATCACGAGGGGCGTATTTCAATTCTAACACGACACATCTGCCTGAATAAGCAAAATAATCTTAACTCAATTTTAGCGCGTTGTAATACACGCAAATGGGTTATAAGATCTGCAGTTAGTGTTTACTCCCTAAACATCTCCATAATTCAAAAACTGATAATAATTAAAAGATTGAATAACAAACTTGAATACATTTCCATCCAACCGCGCATCCAGCACTCTCCAGTCGGTGTTCGAACCGTATTTGTCATTCCAACGGTTTAATACTGCACCAGGAAATAACATGTAAACAACGGAAATGACGTGACGTCGTTAAAATGGCGCGTTAACGTCACCTTAACGTTGCCGCAAAATAGCGGAAAATAATTATAGTATTTTAACTAAATATATAAAATAAACATTATTCTATTACTGCGGTATCATCATTTTACGCGCTGGTAAACATTTCGCGTATTATGTGCTTTCTTAAATGCGCGAAATTTAATCCCAGCGAAAAATACAATTGTCACGTGATAAGTTTATACCGACAGGTATTTTGTAATAGCCGTGCCCACGCGCGGTGAATTATCGTGTAATAATTCACAGCAAATTCAATGGGAACAAGAAATATCTTTAAAAAAAGATAAATGGCGTTGATGGAAAAGATTTATATATACATGTATATAAGAAAGAAAGAAATACAGAGAGGCAAAGCAGACACAGTTTAGTTATTTTATTTTATTTGTTATAGCTGTCGACGAACCCTCCCTGCCTTCTTAGTATGACTTAGAGATTAAGCGACCGAATCATGACAACTCATAAATTTATTGAAAGTGTCTTGTTGCAACAATTTCATACAGTGATAACAAGTCGATTAAAGATACTGAAGCAAAATATTCAGTTTCAATAAAATGCCTCGTGTAGAGTGAGAATTCAAGATGAATAAATGTCCTTGAAATTTAATAAATATAAATAATAACAGCCTGTTACAAGAGCGATATCTACCAACTTTTACGTATATTAACTTTAAAAAAAGTGTCCGTCCTGAGTATTGAACCCGGGGCCTCCGCTTGAGAGGCGAGAGTGTTAGCCACTACACTACAATAAACTTGTATTTCGTACTTGAAATTAACAATCAGTATCAAAGGAACTAGAAAGGAACCAGTAAGAACTAGGAATATCTACACTTCTCTTTCGTTTAACACTGTGTATTGTATGCAAGTGTTTACCTGACACCCAAGAATATTCCATATAATATTGTATTTAAGCCATCAATATTGACTTAACTGGTTACTTAAATCGTAAATATGTTTTTCCTCCAATACAACACCCACTAACAACCAATCGAATTAATCTATTTGATTTTTCCGCTGCATAATAATTAAAATCCCACTAGATACTTCTCCACCCTGCTAGATGCCTCTCTGGTGTAAATAGCTACCAATCGAAATAGTTTATTTCATTTTCCCTCTGCATAATAAGAGAATACGAGTATTAGTTACAACATTTCATTGGTCGAAAAACTAGGTCAAAAGTGAGCTTAGACAGCTAACGCCGAAAAACGTAAAGTCGTGTTAGAATACTGCATATACAATTTACGGGACAGTTTAGTCTTTTAGTTATTGAAATGTTTAGTCGTCATGTTCAATCCTTCTGACGTTTGACACTTCCAAGTGGGTACTCACATTTTTAACTTATATAGTCAATATAATTTGGTTTTAAAAATTAAAATTGTTATACATGTAATGTCGTGTTTAAATGCACACTTATTTTTTGTTTAATTTAACACGTAGACTTTTACAGGCTCTGAAAGCGATATGATAATGTCGAAGAAAGAATATAAAACTAATCCGTCTAAAATACAATTAAGCACAAACCTTGCTCCAAAATAGACTGTATACGCTGGATAACAGTGTTTCTGATTTCTGCATATCCTGATCTAGACTGATCTTCTGTTTAGATATTTAACACACTTAGAAAATGATCAACTGTCAGTGAGCGTTTCCCTGTGTTGTCATGCATAAAAACCAAATATTTCAGTTATAATAGAAAGTGCAGCTAATTTTATTGCGGATGGTGAAACAGTTTGTGTTTTATACCATATCTAACAATAATGCTATTAAGCAAATAGTCTTACAATATTGGACATTGCTACAAGTACAATATTTTTAACCAAAATAATTGATTGATAATTTGTAATTGATGTAGTCAAATCAAGACACACAACCTTTTCCGTGAAATCTGTTCGATTTAAAACTAAAAATGTTTGTCGATTTTACGTGTATATATTTGTAATAATTGCTGATTTACTTTTAACTTCCCTAGCACAGTTATTATATCCATACATGATGAAAAATAGCATGATTTATGTTTCAACATATAAGCCACTTCTTTGAAGACAAATCCAGTAAAATACAACATAAAAACAGAAAACAATATCCGCCTAGAGAATCGTACAACTGTTGTTTGTCGCGAGAGGCGTCGTCCTTTTTCTTTTGAAACCAATATTTTCTCTAGCGAAGAGAGAGAAATCAGAGTTCGCTGACGGCAGAAATTTGAAGAACTATTCATTGTGATCTATTAGCGCCTTAAACTGTGTTACCACTGTTTTCGCTGACGGCAGAAATTTGAAGAACTATTCATTGTGATCTATCAGCGCCTTAAACTGTGTTACCACTGTTTTAAAACTATTTTTCTACGTCGACACAATGTTATAAAAAACGAACTTCAAGATAAGTACGATCCTAAAGATTTAAATTAAGTATTAATGAATTAATGGATTCTTTGTATGAATTGTGATCAATATCAAAATCCCATTTTCTGTCTTTGTGTATAGTCACAACAACAGTCGTTTGGTACTGTGGGCCGATTTTAAATGTTCTTCCATTTAGGATCACCTGGACTGGTTGCGTCGGAGGTCGTTGCTAGCGGATGATATCGTTTTTATTTCAGGATATGTACAGTAAACATCGGAAGACTTTGGTTGCGTGGAGCAGGACACATCTACACATTTCAAAATAAAATTATCTCCAAGACAGTTACATAAATAGTACACTACATTTGTACATTCATATTTCAAATGGTTTTAGTGTTATTACGATTCTAATTTAGTTATGTAGGATTTACCCACCACTTTGTAAGATAAAAAAATTTGATAGTCATTAATACAACCGGATCTATTCCAGATAAACGTAATTGATGTTTTTTTTGCTATAGTTTGAATTCCGCAACATTTATTCTTGTTATCAATAACACCTTTCAATTGCAAGTAAACGTCTTTCCAAACCGCAAATGGCATAAATAATTGAATTTCCACACGGTGTGTTATGTCAATTTTTAGAATCTTCAATTATTTACCAACTAAAATGTCAATATATAAAAGTAATTACCATTTAATCAACTCTGCTTTACATCATTAGACTATAAACAACCAAGCAAATCTTTGTTATATGTAAATTCTAACCATGCATCAGTCTGATTGTGTATCTAGAAGATGGCTGCTGTCAAGCGTTAATGGTTTCAGTATTTTTATCCAGAAAGAAATGTGTAAATCAAGTGTAACCTAAGGCATTTACTGAACAGTATTGCCCTTGATTGATCAGGCTCCAAGATTATAAAACTGAGAATGGAAACCAGTCTCAAATCTCAAGGATCTGACTGGCTGAAATGGCGGCTGGTCGCCAATCAAATGCTTGAGATTTGAGACTGGTTTCCAATGTCAGTTTAATAATCTTCAGCGCAGAACGCATACTTTTGGCAACTTCTGGTAGACTTTTCCATCTATTCCGTGATAGCAAATTCTTACTTCAAGAGGAGGTTCTCTGAGTTAAACATGAATAAATGACGACTGGAAAATCATACTTCCTAGTCTACTGATTGATAGACGACAATGATCCGGCTGGTTTACTTGGTGTTGTTTCATTTGTTTTATTGAAACACATAGTTTTGTTTGATATAATACAGCATTATATCTGGACAATTAATTAATATACGTATAGATAGATTGAAAAAGACACGGTTGTAAAATGCAAATGTGTATAATTGAATTTGCTTAATTTTACCTATACGGCTTTTAACGTTAAAATAGCATATGATTTGATGTAGAAGCAACATTATCCCCTCTGGACACATGTTTGAAACCCAGAACAACAGGTTGTATTATTCATTATTATGTAATTTATATGTTGGATGGACTGCGTTCCTTTGTTATACGTATATGTAGTACATGTATTTTGCTACAGATGTACATTGTATTTTCAGTTTTTATGCCAGACATTTAGAAAATGTTTCATATTTGAAAATAAGTTTAAGAAAAGTTTACCAAAAGCCAACCGGGTTGTTCTTAAAGGTGATACCACAGAATATGCATATCAGGAATTGACATATTCAGAAAAAAACAATCTCCCCACAAAGTCAAGAAAAAGAGATAGATGGAGAGCATGGTTAACAAAAATTAACAAAACTGAGAACCCGAGGGGTTACCGCCTTGGAACGGTCAGTGGCAAATCAAATTGCCACTGGGGGTTTAAAGCAGGTTCTAGGATGCACCAACCTCACACTTGCCCCAACAGGTTCTCATATCACAAAACAAGTACAAGTTGTCTTGGTGAAAAAACTCCAGGTGCCGATTAATATAATCAATGGATAACGAAACACAGAGTGACATTTGCCCAAAGGTTATAAAACTGAGCATGGAAACCAGTCTCAAATCTAAAGCATCTGATTGGCTGAAATGGCGACAGTCGCCATTTCAGCCAATCAGATGCTTGAGATTTGAGACTGGTTTCCAATTACAGTTTTATAACCTTTAGCCATTATCTTTCAAACGCGTTGATCAAACAATGAACATCAGCAAGGGAACTCTTAACGCTAGAGGGCAAGTGGTACTTATCGAATCTCGCATAACGTGATTGCGTAATTATGTCTCTCAGGGCAAGATTGAATGGTAAAAAAAGAATTATTTGGAAGGTTTACCATGCGTTTCTTTATCCCTTAAGTAAATATCTAATTTATGTAGCGTTGATGGCGGAATTGCAAGAGTTCCTTTTAGTTTAGTTACTGTCTCGGATTTAAAAGCTTTCACGAATTTGACTTTCAAATGTATTAAGATTTCACGCACGCATATAAATCAAGATTCAATTTTAGATGCTGGAAGGCAATTTAGAATATTTTTAAGTGCTAGGTTAGGCTAGATTTTGAATTACAAAGCAATATCGTATTCATTTTAGACAACTTGTAGTTTCCTTAATAAATTGTTTCAATGTAGTCTTAAGTGTACAGGGCCCAAGATCATAAAACTAAGTTTTGAGATCAGTCTCAAATCTCAAGGATCTGATTGGCTGAAATGGTGTCTGGTTGCCATTTCAGCCAATCAGATCCTTGAGATTTGAGACTGATCTCAAAACTTAGTTTTATGATCTTGGGCACTGGTGAATAGACAAATCATATTTTTTTTATATATTTAAACATGTTTGAACGCTTAAGAAACTAAACTAGAGTGTTGAGGGTTAAACTGTAACTTCTAATGTCTAAGAATTAAAGAAATTAAAACATGTGAATAATATCCAATACTTGTTTAAATCAATCAAAAAGTGAAATATGCATATCAGGAATCGCCACACTCACAACACAGCCTCCCTGCGCAGCGAGAAAGAAGAGAGGAAAAGAGAGCAAGTTTATTATAAGTATGCTAATTCAAATAAGATGCCACAAACATTTAACGGAAAAGAGAAGCCTTGTGGTAACCGCCTTGGAGCGGTCCGTGGAAAAACAAATTGCCACTGGGAGTTTAAACCAGGTTCTAAGAAAGCGATTACTTTGTAGGCCATCAACGTGCCTACATTAGAGAATAAGAATACACATGACAATGTGTCAATTTCATCGGACACTTACGACTATTTCGATTTGGCATAAATTCAATACAACAACCATATACTGACAATGAACTAATCAACAATAAATAGCTAGACTGGTATATATCGTTTTTGTCAACGCCTGTGAACCATATTAAAAACACAAATGAGTATGTCGTAAATTTGCTCAAAAGAGCACAATTGTGGAATTTTTAATCAGTACTGATTTTAGTATAACATCGGTTTCGTTGTGACATGATGAGGGTTATCTGCGCAACCTTGTTGGGGTTGTCACGGTTAGCTCAAACGGAATTGTGTTTGGCGTTATGTGACTATACGCTGGCATGCGAATACTATTGCCACCATAGGTTTTAAATTCATTGACACACAACTGACATATTAAAGTTTTGATTTTGCAAGAATGATCTTTCTTATCTTTGAAAGAATCACATATATCCTATGATATAAACACATATTGAATATTTTTGAATAAGATAACTTGAGGGCAGTTCTGATACTTAGGAGCTTTCTTAGGTCGTCGATTTAAGTGAAAAGGTGAAATATGAATATCAGGAATCGCCACATTCAGAAAAAAAAACAGCCTCCCCACACAGTCAAGAAGAAGAGAGGGAGAGAGCATTGTTAATAAAATGATCAGTTTCAAAAGAGACACCACTAACAATAAACAAAAATGAGAAACCGAGGGGTTACCGCCTTGGAACGGTCAGTGGCAAATCAAATTGTCACTGGAGGTTTAAACCAGGTTCTAGGGTGCACCAACCTCACACTTGCCCCAACAGGTTCTCATATCACAAAACAAATACAAGTTGTCTTGGTGAAATCACTCCAACAAACTTATCGGCTCAACAATGTTGCATGCAAAAGCACACAAACATATAAAACATAAGAATCTAAGAGCATTGCAAAGCCAAAGGGCGGGTACAAGTAAAATTTAATAATGGTGTTAACATGTTTATGTTATTATGGTATTGTTAGACCTTTCCTTAATAATGTATATTTGATGCTCTGCTGTATAGAGTGGCATGACTTTTTGGTCTTTTCTAAAAATATGTTGTTTTTTTCTAAAGATTTTATGTGTTTCAATAAATCTTCTCATTGGTAAAGAGTCTGCTTAGTTCACCTCCCCTTATCCCCATGAAATACAACAAAATATTGCAAAAAGTGAACAAAAGTTTGTCATTTGGAATGAAAACTGGAATGAAAACAACAACACAAAACTATACCGCTAAAATTCAAGAATATAAACATGCACTCTTACAAAAAGAGAAAGACATGTACGCATATCGGGAATTGCACCTCAATTAAAACTCAACCTCCTACCTAGCCATAATGTAGAGACATATAACATAACAAGCACTTTAATAAATCTTTCATTTATCTTTTGTCGGCAATGGCCTGCTGCACTAACTTAAATATCCTGCCTAGACAATGAAGATGTCATTGATTTGCGGTCAACGACTTCTTGCTTAATTGTTAGTTGTACAGTAGTTTCCTAGAATATCTCGTTGTCCTTCTTAAGATATCAGTATCGCACAATTGACAGCTTACGAGGGCGTAAATCAGTCTCGCTATAGCTGACACATTGGATAGCTCAAGGAGATGGAAACTTCTGTAACTTTACGAATATGTCAACAAATTTTGCCCATGAAACTGAAATATGACATGCAGTCGTCTGACAAGTATATGCTATTATTTCTTGATCGGAGATTTTTGTTTGGAAAAAGGAAACCATACCAAAATGAAACACATAGTTTTGCTGTATTCTACTGTTTTAAAGATTAATGATTAACAAAACGAGCAGCCCCGACTTTCTGGTGCCAGTATGTGTTTTTTAGCACTTAATGTTACCTTGAAATACATCACCAAACAGACAATTAAAAAACAAAAATATTGCAAGCTCACTTCAAAAGTGTCTATTCATTGCCAAAGATTGAAATTATTACAAAGCTTAATGGGATCATGAGTATTCCAAATAAATACAACATCCGCTTATTGCTGTGATCCCTTTATAATTATATTTTTGATTAGCGGTGTATGATACTACATTATAAGAAAACAAACGAAAAGTAAATACATACTGATAAATATACCGAGCAAAAACGAAAAATTGCAAGTTTTTAATTCGATTGTTTTGCATTTTTGTTCAGTGATGCCATATTTTATCTTTTATTTTACTCGTGATATTGCACATATCTGGACATTAAATAAAGCAGGAAAATGGTGTAATGTTTTCACTGAGGTCAATGTTATCTCCACAAATAAAGCAATCCAGACATGTATGCTCTCAAAGTTTGCGAAGCACCATGTTAACCACACATCATTGAAAAGTGTACTTTATACATATTAACATTGAAAATCGTTAAGTGGTGTATCGAGAAGGTCCCCAGTCGTGCAAACGAGGTTGCCCTGTATTGTCTTAGATTTAATGTTTTGCTGTATTTATATGCCCAACACTTGTATTGTACTCAATTTTTAATTTCTCTTGAAATATTGATTTTTATTTCGGCGTTAGCTGTCTAAGCTCACTTTTGACCTAGTTTTTCGGCCAATGAAATGCTGTTAATAAAACCTGTTACGGGAAAATCAAATAGATTATTTCGATTGGTTGTTAGTGGGTGATGTTTACCGTAACGATTTTAATATTATGCATAAGTATTTTCCTGTCACTTACATGTTCGGGAATTTTCGTTTTTAAAGCGATAATTGTTTCGGAGAACAACATTTTTACGGTATAAATAACCAGTTAAGTGAATTGATGGCTTGAATACGATTTATAGGGAATGTTCATGAGTGTCAGGTAAACACTTGCGTACAATACACGGTGCAAAACGAAATAGAAGTGCAGTTATTTCTAGTTCTTACTGGTTCCTTTCTAGTTCTTTTGTTACTAATTATTAATTTCAGAACCAGAAACACAAGTCATTGGTGTAGTGTTATCACACTCGCCTCACAAGCGGATGCCCCGGGTTTAAGACTCAGAATGGACACTTCTTTTTAAAATTAAAGTACGAAAAAGTTAAAAAGTTGGTATATTTCGCTCTTGTAACAAGTTGTTGTTATTTATATTTATTATATTTCAAGGACATTTATTAATCTTGAGTTCGAAAACTATAAGAGGCATGTTATTGAAACTGAATAAATGTAGATCAAGACTTAAAGTAAGACATTTCTTCGTTAATCGACGCATTATCACGAGACGAAATTGTTGCAACAGCTTCAACATTTTGGACAGGCATTTTCAATAAATTTATGGGGTTTATATGACTTGGTCTCTTAATCCCATCTAAGAAGGCAGGGATGGTTCGTCAACAGCTATAACAGTTAAAATAAAATTACTAAACTGTGTCTGCTTCGCCGCTCTATATTTCTTTCTTTTCTATATTTAAAAATCTTTTCCATCAACGCCGTTTATCTTTTGAAAGATATTTCTTGTTAAAATATAAATCAACATACCTATCTTAAAGGCCCGTCTACATTTATCATTGCACGTTCATTTTGAAAGTAAGCAATCTCTAAAGGCAAAATGCAGTTTGATTAAATTTTGCACAACCTATTATTTGTGCATTAATGTATCTTTACATGTGTTGAGAAATGTTAGAAAATTAAAGAAAAATAACTCGATCTAAAAATTCGCTAAACGTCTATTAACATCAATACACAAAAACTTAAAAACACAAAACATAATTTTAAATGCCAACATTAGTAAAACTATATTGACAACAATATGTTGTGTCCTTTTATCTACCGTATGTATAATATGTGATATGTTAAAGTGTGTTAGACCTTTAATTGCCTGTTCGCTTCCTGGTCGGGGAAATGTGTGACAAATGTTGATTTTTCTCTTCGAAATTCTCAAAAGAGGACACAACATTTTTTACCGATTACGGTGCAATAGCGACTGTATACGGCCCTTAACATAATCCCACGACATGTATCTATATTGTTTTAAAATTATAAATCACTAATCAGGAGCATGGAAAGATAAAATCTTAAAGCTTGCATACAGCAAACGATATGTATAAAAACAAAAATATTACTTGTACTTAGTACACTTCGAGTAATATAATTATACTTGTAGTTTGAAACGCAGTAAAACATCCATAAAACACAGTAAATTCATATTTTGTAGGGCGCCTTCTTGTTAGGGTGTATACCACTTCAGCAATGATAAATACATAATAACAACAACATATCGACTACGGATGCTATAATATGAATAAGTTTTCGAGCTTTCCAGAAATTTGATTTATTGCATGTAAGATTTGAGACTGGTTTCCATGCTCAGTTTTATAACCTTGGGCACTGATGAGAAGATATATTGAAAAACCAAATAGCGTACTCTAATCTTAAGGGATCCGTTATAAACCAAACGACAGCGTGCACCAGCATTAACAAATCTGTCTTCGAAGATTCGAATCAAATAAACATCACATCAGGGAATTAGTTCGAACATTGAGTCTTAGCTATTATATTTTTGTGTGCGTAAATTACAAATGTATGTACTTTTGGGGTTTAACAAAAATTAGTTTTAAATTATGGGTCGCCATGGGCGTTTTAAAGCTGTTCATATTTAAAATGTCACTTTTTGGTATTTTTTTGAAGAAAGATGTTATGAAATCGGCAAGAAATTAACGATACTTTTTATCATATTCACGTGACATACATGATTTAAACACTACAATGTTATTACTCTCCATTAAGATAGATAAAATACACTTATATAAGACGCAGTTTGGGGTCCTCCCAAATAGCGCAGTTCAATCAATGCTCGCTTTTATGTAATTGACGCTGTCATAGAAGCAGTTTGGTTCCCAGTCTTAAATTATAATTTCCCACTATTAACTTACGGGTACATCTATTTGTAAGGCCTGTTTGGGGTTATAAATTTAACATATTTTCTGTTTTGGAATTAAATTTATCACATGTGTTGTGAAAACGTGTTTTTTGTCATTTAATTTGAATAGTTTACGATATTGTGGGATTTAAATTAGGGAAGTGATAACTTGCAGAGAATCTTTGATCATTTTATCAAGGACTGTTTCTTCATTTCCTTTGTAACACAATTTCTTTTGGTTTTGCACAGAAGAAAACGCAAAAAAATCTGAAAGTGGAAATTTCGTTTTACCAAATCATGCAAAATACAAGTTCGAGAGTGCCTTTAGCTAGCTTCCCGAATACATCGTATAATTTGAATTGCTCATTCATCTAATTTTAAACCATTAATGTCAGGAATTTTGAGAGTCTTTTTAGTTCAGTTATTGTCTTGAATTTAAAAGCTTTAACGTCTTTGATTTTCCCAGTTCTTAGGATTGAGTGAATTCATATTAATAATAGCGTTCGTTTAATAAATTATGGTTTTTGTGAGATGCCAGTTACAAGAGATAAACAGGAGTTTGACATTTAAAACTGGAATAAAAACAACAACAAAAAACTACACCTCTAAAATCAAGAATATGAGCATGCACTCTTACAAAAAAAGGAAATGCATGTACGCATATAAGGAATAGCCACACCCATTAAAAACACAACCTCCCCACGCACCCAAATAGTATAGAGAAAAAGAGAGCTTGGTTTAATAAATGAACAATTTCAATTATTATAATATTTTTCAACTATATTAAATATGTAACATTGGAAATTGTGAACTTGATTATTATAATATGTATACCTTTTTTGTAATAAAATTAAGTAACGACCAAAAATTCAAGGTCGCAAGGCATTACCATATGAAATGGCAAGGCCAAAATCGATAATGGATCTGGGGCTATTTTGTTTTAAGTGTTCAATTTTTTCCATTTCGGCACATTTAATTAAATAAAATATTTTTGAATTGTACATATGAGTGAAATATCCAATTTAAAACAATTTATTTCTTATATTATTTTCCATTCATTTTCTGTACTATTCTCATAAAGCCTAATGTTAAACGAAGCTCGCAGCAGAATTATAAGAATGAAATTCGTTCAAATCATAGCATTTACAGACTTATACCACGAAAATCACTTCTAGCATTCAAAATTAACCAACTTACTTTCCGTTACAAATGATTGTAGAATAAACCAACTTACTTTCCGTTCCAAATGATTGTAGAATAAAGTCTTGAGTTAAAAGAAGATTAATTTTTAACTGGTTCGTCAATATATAAAAGATTCAACAATTTTAATAAGCTTACCAACTTCCTTATACATATGTAAAATTATAACAGTATGCATTCTGTAGGCTCGTATGGATACTTTCATAATTATATTAATGTTCCTTTTATTATATACCCTTCTCGCTCAAAACAAATTTTTATAAACTAAACAACAGTTTTAGTCAACAACGTGGTTTGCATAATTGTAGTATTAAAAATAGTAACGCGATAGTAAATGTACGAATGGCGTAGAAAATTTATGAATGGTGTAATAATATCTTAACGGTTGTAAAACTGCGACGGAAATTTCCTTTTTTGGAGTTCGTTATGTGCCGTAAATTTACGACAACATAGTGTGACGTAGTATATGACGTCACATAGAACACTTGAAGCTGCAAAATAAAACAAAAATTGGAAAAAGGACAGTGTCCAATACGGAATTACTAATCTGACGATTTGTATCAATTTTGCGGATTAACGCTGCACCATGCCAAAATCATTCATGGGTATATAATAAAAAGAAACATTTTTTATATAGAAATTACATTGTAAATGTTGCCGTCCACAATATGTAAAAACTTATTATGTATTTACTAAAATATTCTTTAGTAAAGTTTGGATATTTGGGTATTATTGAGTATTATTATCAGTTTTTGCATGGCTTACATAAATGTGTTAAGATAGTGTTGGGTTAACAGTTTCGGACCCTGTTCTGTGAAAGTTGTTCTTGTTGGCCTGGGGCATTGAGCTTTTGTGTTCATAGTAATCCAACACTTGTTCAGTAAATCTACATCAATTGTCTGTTTATGGTAAGACCTGTGTAATAGACACTATTAAGAATCCAACATATGATTATATTTTCATCAACTGCTTCATTCCACTGACTTGTATGCAAAATTTTAATGATTTTCACCGTGTAGTTTTTGAGATTTTTAGCTTTTTTTATTTAAAAAAGTGAGAAAAAACGTGAAAGTATCCAAATTCTTTAATCAGTGACAAAATTTTTTGTTATTGATAAATTCAACCCTATTTTTTTTACAGTTTATCCAAAATATTTTATATTTTACTAAACCAATTAAAGATATAATATATAAATACAGAATTTATCTTAAAATGACATTTTTTGACCAAATAAATTTTAAAAAATGCATTTTTTATATTTCACGAGACTAAATTAATGAAAATTGTGCAAAATCCTGATTGGTGCAATATACCAAACTTTACCATTTTTAACTATATACCTTAAACAAAATTTAAACAAAATTTCAGAAAAGTTTACCGTCCAGTTTTAGAAATTTTCAAATTGATGACTCGAATAAACACTGTTCTGATAGCGAAAACCCCTTTAATCTTGATTATTTTGCTTATTTTAGTTTAAATCATGAGAATTTTATATTCAATGACAGAATTACACTGGAAAAAAAGAAATATGCCAATTATTTAAGCTCTAAGCTTACAAAAAAAAAAGCTTCCAGTGGGATTTGAACCCCGGTCCTCTTGGATGATAGAACTCTACCCTAATTTACTACTATAGTTACCTCCCTTGGATACTCTTCTGGATATAGGTATTCATTACACAGGTCTTACCTTAAAGTTACGAAATACGCCTTCTCTTTAACACAAAGAATGCGATTTTATAAAATTAAAATGTTACTTGGAGAATAGGCTTGGAATATTTGCAATTATTCAAATATGTTACTTAATTTGCCTTGCACAGAAAATTGCGGTAAGAAGACTGGAGCCTATAAAATATTAACGAGTAATAAACGGATAAAGAATAACATGCATTAAAATGTCAAGAGCGAAATGTATATGATATGTAAGGAATACATGGAACTAAATCCCATCTATACATCTGCAAAATGCAAAAAGGACCGTCCTATTAAAATCTGTCGTAGTAACTTTTTGAACTGACTAATTGTAAATGTCTTTTGTTACATGTACCTCGACAAAAGTTTGTTTGAACTGACAGAAGACGACAATTCAATGATTGCCAAAGAGCAGCGTGACTATTTACAACAAGTGCGTGCTTGCATTGCATTTTTCCAAATCCCCAAATACAAATTGATGTATAATTTGCGCACTACATTATTGCATTATTGACATTTAATGAAAGAATTCTTAGAATCGCCTAATAACCCTAAAACTGGTGAATAAGATATAAATGTAGACTAAGTAGAAAAAAAACAACAATTTTTCGTGTAACTTTATATTGTAAGACATTTCTTAATATTCAAGTATAGAAAGCAAAAGAGATAAATACAAATTGCTTCCAAAGAACAGTATACAACTTATTGATAAGTGATTGGCAGCTTATGTTTCGCAAGAATAACATGAACATCTTGCGAAGACACATTAAATGTCACTCATCTGCGGTCAACGACTCCATTTTTAACTGATAAAAGTTCTATTATAGTGTCCTGGAATATATTTTTGTCCTGCTAAATATATGATTTTCACAAACAGCCAACATAGCATGCTGACCGTACTGACCAATGTCGCTGTTCAGAGAGGATACGATTCAGATAAAAGATTGTATAACTATAACAATTTTATCCGTCAAACAAAGGTGAACGTAAACGAGTTCTAAGAATCAAATCATTTTTTTCCTTTTCATATACCTTGATTAGGTTACTTATTGGTGAACCTAATTTTTTTTAAAATTAAAATCTAAAAACGTTAAAACGTTATGGAATCAGTCGCAATCGTGTTTATTGACAGATCAACTGTTAACTGATAACGGTTACGTTTCGATGTTTTAAAATACGTGTGGCACTAAAGCATACCCATATCACAAACCATAGTTTTAACCATATTTCTAATCTATTCGATAAATATTGAATAGGAATCGTATGAGATACTAAACAACTAGGTCATTCATGCAATTTTAAATTGTTAGACATTTCCTGAAAAAAGGCCATGTTATGGAAAACCTTTTGAAAGTTTTATCGCCGATACCCAGATTTAATTGAAAAATAAAGGTTCACTTTACAATCACTATTGCAACAAGGTATTTCACAGCCTGTTTGTTTTATGGAGATAAAATTTATAAACTTAAGAAAATAAAAGGCAATATTAAATTCCCCAGGTTATTCGTAAAACCAGCTGTAAATTCAAACAGAAAGGTTACCAACATGATATTCTACAGCGCTCTGCAGGCCTGGTGATTAACCCATCTACAGTTGATTACTATGCTTACCACTTTGGTTGCGCGACGGTGGCAGGTGTTTGAGAGTTTAAGAAGGTTTATTGGGAAATCTTTTCTTTAACTATCTAGAAACTCGATTTGTTTCTTTTATCCCTGTCATCGTTTTCTTGCTTATTTGACTCCAGGGGCTCTGGTCTCGGTAAGATCATTGAGTACTCGCCCAATTGGCGTTGCAGTGCTATAGCTATATGTTTGGTTGCTTTTGCATACAACATTGTTAAGCTGATGGGTGAGTTGGAGTTATTTCGCCAAGACACCTTGTACTTGTTTGTTGATATGAGAACCTGTTGGGGCAAGTGTGCTGGTTTAATCCCCCCCCCCCCAGTGGCAATTAATTTGCCACTGACCGTTCCAAGGCGGTTACCCCAATGGTTCTTTTTTTCGTTAATTGTTTGTGGCGTCTTATTTGAATTCACATACTTATACTTAGATGCTCTCTTTTCCTCTCTTCTATTTCGCTACGTGGAAAGGTTGGGTTTTTCTGAGTGTGGCGATTCCTGATATGCATATTTTACTTTTTTTTACAAATTATAAATAAATGCAATGGCAATGTAAGCATCAATACTAGTATATATAATATATATATATGAAAGCTTATGTCTTGCTGCACAAACAGGCACATTTTTCTACTAGAAGGAACTCTTTTATGTCACTAATCTGTTCTCATCAACCCATTTTCAACATTGGTACTGTGTTTACGTCTATATTCCAGTAAAGTATATTTACTTAATCCTCGAGGAGATATTTTTACTTTTCTTTTATTTGATGTTCTTATTCAAGTCAATTGAATCGTTTGTCTTAGTGCAAGCATGACCTCTAACATGACCGAGTTATTTTACATATCACCGTAACAAAACGTAACCTTACGTTAGCAATGACTAATAGTGGTTTACAGTATCTTAACTATGAACATGAGGTTTGTGACATATGCATATATTTTCTCTGCTGCCCATGTTATAAGTTGTATGTTCCAGAGAACACTATCATGATACGTTAACTTGCCTAACATGATAACTTCAAACAAGTTTGAACATTAAACACATTTATTCATTTCATACCGAAATGCAATATGACAAGTATATGAACACATACAACAACATCATGGTATTGTATGACCTAAAGAAAAACCGCCTTTAAAAGCAATCTTATAATACCTGCAGTTAGAGATGATTATTCATATGACAGGGTGAAATGTTTCAATGTCTCAGTTGTGATTGACATTAATTGTTCTACATGTATATAATGACTAAAAAGGAGCGAATTTCGCCAAAAATTATGACTAATCAGAATTCTTTAGGATCAGTTTTGTGTGAATTTTACTTCTTGAGTACAGACGCTTAAACAACTTTAGCTTTTACTCTTCAAATTTTTTACGTTGACTGTGTACGAATATTACATCACATTTTTACAGGTTCATTTGTGTATTTTACTGTTTAATATAATTATTACTTCTGATATTTGAAAACACTGAATATTTTAGATCTGATACAATGATATTGTACGAAACATATACAAATCTTCGATAACAACAATTATGAGACAAAATAAATATTACAAATGAAAGAATGTAGTTTATCAAATGTCTAGCCCAATCGTCGAAATATTCAGAAATTAAGGATTGTACATAATTCAATTATTCGGTTTCAAGTTATTGCATGGAATACTTATCAATCTGATTCGGTGAAACTGGATTTGTTTTATGTAAAATAAATTTCATCTCCAAAATAGTAATTTACCTATTGTTATTATAACTGCGTCCATCGAGAAGACCGAATGCAAATGTTTCACAAAACAATCGGACTGTCAAGCTTGAGATTCATTCTTAATACTCTCATTGCTTTTTATCACTTGAAAGTTATTTCGCATTTGAAGGAATTTGGGTTCTACTGGCCGAGAACAACTTCACAATTACATCTTGAAACACTCGTATCCTTTCAAATATTCAGATAAACAGATCTGTATACCTTTTTTAAAAAGTATAATTAAAAACAAGTAATATAAAATTAATGTAAACACATTTTTATCATAGACACAGATATAAGCAACGATAAAACTAAGAAAAGTAAACAGTGTGCACGAAATGGATATCCATAAATATGGTAACGACACAATATCGACTACATGTGATTTAATTTGGATACGTTTACCAGCTATCAAGAAATTTTGATTTATTGTATGTTATGAATTTCTATAATATTTCAATACGTTCTATACACGAACTCTTGCCTCTATGGAGAGATAAATCATGTGAAATAATGTAATTGGTTTGTACACCAATACATCAGTTTTTTCCCGGGCATAATGAAATATCATAAATGATTAGTCCTTTCGAAGCAGGCGCTATATAAAGTGATTCCGTGAATACTCAGGCTTTTGCTTTCTCTTTCGGGTTTGGAAATTTGATATGGACAAAAATTATGAAGCATCAGATGTTTCATTTGCTGAATCGAAACAAAATTTTTTAAAAATTAATTGTTATATGTTGTTTTTTTAATTGATGACGTTTTTTTGTTTTCTTTTAGTATAAAAAAAAAACATATGAGACTCAATGAAGTCAATATAAGCACGTTTTGGTTTCTCATGGGGTATTATGGGCATAGCAAAAACACAATTATAACTATTACCCATTAAACCTACATTAATCCATATTAAATTTTATTTGTTTTATTACGAATAAAAATATTGTATTATATGTATATATAGTAAAATAAGTGTACGTAAATGTCTAGGCAGTCAGAGGGTCATTTGTGGATAGGTATGGTTTATATGCGTTGCCGGAAAATTTCTCTATTGAGAACTTGGATGGCACGTCTATAACCATGTACAGCACTCTTGGCTAGGCGATGTCGCCGTGTCTGGTGCTTAGATCTGTTCCTTTATGTCTGAAGGTTTGTTCGTTGGTTACTTATCTCACACATATGTATCTTACTTCCACGAACATGAATCCTTTCGGGGATCCCTTAATTCGAAAGTTAGCTGTTTGAATTGAATTATCTCCCTTTAACTTAATATATATCTTCAATTCAGTGAATCGAAAGATCCAGCTGACTTTCATTGTGTGTGTCTCTGTCTATAGCACTTGTGTGCATAAAAACTCCAAAAATAAAAAGGAGGAAGCACGATGCTAATAGATGTGTATATGTAATGGTCCTACATGTTTGTATATGTATAAAAATAAGTGTATGTAAATGTCTAGGCAGTCAGAGGGTCATTTGTGGATAGTTATGGTTTATATGCGTTGCCGGAAAATTTCTCTATTGAGAACTTGGATGGCACATCTATAACCATGTACAGCACTCTTGGCTAGGCGATGTCGCCGTGTCTGGTGCTTAGATCTGTTCCTTTATGTCTGAAGGTTTGTTCGTTGGTTACTTATCTCACACATATGTATCTTACTTCCACGAACATGAATCCTTTCGGGGATCCCTTAATTCGAAAGTTAGCTGTTTGAATTGAATTATCTCCCTTTAACTTAATATATATCTTCAATTCAGTGAATCGAAAGATCCAGCTGACTTTCATTGTGTGTGTCTCTGTCTATAGCACTTGTGTGCATAAAAACTCCAAAAATAAAAAGGAGGAAGCACGATGCTAATAGATGTGTATATGTAATGGTCCTACATGTTTGTATATGTATAAAAATAAGTGTATGTAAATGTCTAGGCAGTCAGAGGGTCATTTGTGGATAGTTATGGTTTATATGCGTTGCCGGAAAATTTCTCTATTGAGAACTTGGATGGCACGTCTATAACCATGTACAGCACTCTTGGCTAGGCGATGTCGCCGTGTCTGGTGCTTAGATCTGTTCCTTTATGAGGTTTGTTCGTTGGTTACTTATCTCACACACATATATATATATATATATATATATATATAGTATATATATATATATATATATATATATATATATATATATTGTTGAGATAATATCATTATATAAAAAGTATTATTGTTCTTTTTTCAAAATATATGATATTATTGTACACAACTCGTTTATTATTTTTCGGCAACAACATGCTAGTATACTAGAAAATATATTGTTGGTATGAATGAAGTCAGCTAGAAGATTTATGAGTGGATATTTCAAATGTAGAAATAAACATGGTAGAATTTTCATCATTTACAACTTCGTATGCTTTTAATAATTATAATTATGTTGTTTCTTTTTTTAAATTACAATCATTTAAAATATGTATGTACTCAATGTTAATACTCTGCACAAAGCTTCTGCGGTGAATCAAGTTAGATAAGGGATAAGATTATCACTGTACGTTAATACTCTGCACAAAGCTTCTGCGGTGAATCAAGTTAGATAAGAGATAAGATTATAATTGTACGTTAATACTCTGCACAAAGCTTCTGCGGTGAATCAAGTTAGATAAGGGATAAGATTGTCACTGTGTGTACAGTCAATTTTACATTCAGATAGTGCAAACGTGTCGTCTAAATCTAATTGAAATTTGGTCTTATAATTTTGTTAAAGTAGTTGTATTTTAATCATAACATTTGAAAACAGAGTATTTGTAATAAACATGTAATGAGAATTTGTTTAAGAAAAGTTATTGTTATTTAACCGTTACATTTTTCAAAGTAATCGTTCAGATCTAATGTTTTTTTATTTAATTTATTCCAGAAAGTCACACAAAAAAAGAGAGTTCGGATGGGTGTACCGCCTTAAAAATGTCGAATGCAAAACATATTGTCATTCAGGTTTACAACCAACATGAAAACCACCTCGGAGTCCTCAGTCCCAAAACAACAATATAAGCAACAAATACAAGATGTCTTGGTAAATTAACTTCAACCAAACAAGGTCCCGACAACATTGCAGGCAAATGTACATAAACACAAAAAACACAAATAATACATCAATTTGATATGAAATTAAAACATTTCAAACAAATTTTATATAGAATAGAAATGAGTTTATACAATTTGTTTGTATCTCATTTGTCAGTTTGTAATGCGAGCATAAATGTTTAAACACTTTGTCAGAAATTAAGTCAAAATTGATAAATCCCTAATCAGAGCTGACGTATTCATGATGTATTTCTTGAGGAAAGCTTCATCAAAATTGATTAAAGATTGGTAGCGATTATTCGCTTGTCATGGTTCAGTCAATAAAATGTTGTTACGCTTACGTTATTGTTTCTGTCAGATGGAAGAATTACAGTTCCAAAAGACCTACTGTCTTTTCGAAACGTTATAAAAAGGATGATGTTGTTAGATATGTTGCACATAAGTTTTAAACACTTTTGATTTGAAGCATTATTCATATCGAGAAATACCAAAACGTATAATAAAGTCAATAACTGAGTCATCGTGTTTAAATATTCAATAGAATCTGTATTTTCTATTTCTAATATATCAAAGTGACTTAAGCAGATGTTTTATGAAAAAACAAAGAAGTCGTAGTTGTTCCAAATTAAACTTAAATGGTAAAACTCTACATAAACCTTCAACCTTGAAATGTAAATATACTGACTAAAGTTAAGCTGATTTTAAATGCACATATGCGTCAGGAAGTTTAGATTGCCCCATTAGTTAAAGTACTATTTAAGCAATACAATTTTCCCAAATCTGATGCTCAATTCGGTCGGATTTAAAACAAATTCCTCAAAGAGAGATATAAATCACATTCTTATTTGGCAAATGTCTTTGTATTCGTTTAGGAAGATAAATGTGAGGCGTTTGGAACCCATCGAATAACAGTTTGAATAAATACAATCACATTATAACACAACGGATATGTTTGAGGAATAGGAAGAGATTTAAGTGACGATCACAGAACTTGAAGATATTACAATACAAGTTCGATCTAGCCTATTGAAATAAATTTGGGCTCTGTCTCTAACCACTTTCGTGGTTAGATATTTCGAGGAGCGATATTTCAGTATAGAAAGAATGACAAAGTACGAAAGCCTGTCCATGCTGATGTTCATGCAGTCTTCAGTGCGTTTTTAAATTTAATTTCATTTTGTTTCCTATTGCACTGAGTTGCTAAACAAACTCAATGAAGAAAACAATTACATGAATAAACAAATTTAGCATGTTACTGATGAGTAAATAGGAATTCCTCGTGCTTCCACGTGATATTTAAACTAACAGAAACGAAGGACTGATGCCATATAGAAGAATGCTACACAATTTAAAACCAGAAATAGTCAAAATTTAACTCATCTATTTTACCAAAAGAAACTTACACCTTAATATGTGTGAGTATTTTGATCCAAATTCTCCAACATTTAATTGAAATTTGAAAGGTATGAAAGTGTTACCTTCTTTTGGGACACCCTGTATGTGCGGTAGTCTCGGGGTACTTACGGAGTATTTGTCTACCGTTCTTTAACAAGCTCAATAAAAACGAAGCTGCTATTTGCTCCTGTAGTTTATATGTGTTTCCAAAATTTCAGTTATATTCACAACATCAGCCGTTATTAGGTATCCCAATCTACTAACCTGGTTTATCTGTTCCCTTGTAACGTGCAAGACGACGATTAAACAACAACGTGATTTTGTCGTGTAAATGAAGAGAATGTATCGTTAAGTGAGACAGTCTAGTGGTTTGATAGATAAGCTTTTCCGTCTCTAACCGATATTTTTGTCGAATTAGTCTGATGGTTTTAGATCAGTACTTTTGGAGGCATATTTTCCCTCTGTAACTTCGTGATATTTTTCAAATATTGCACAACATGTATCACCGGACTGTGTAAAAGTACATCCCACCTTCTTATTATCCAAACGATTTAAGGTATAATAAAATGAATACTGTCGTAAGTGTTTGTTCTATACCTGGCCATGGGAATAGTACGTTACATAAATCTGCAGTCTGATTGTTATACATATCACACTATTAGCACACATAAATGTATAGACTACCTCAAAGCCATACAAAAGCATCGGAAGCGCCAAGCCAACCATGCAAGACAAGGACACAGTATGTACCATCAATACCCCCAGAAAGGATAGTTCAAGTCAAACTCCTTCGCAGAGTTGTCGTTCCTTACACTCACTTTACATCTCTGCGAAAGGCACAATGTCAAGATTTTTGACCAAACTCGACAGCCTTATTTTATACAGTCATAAATTATGATTTTGAAAGCTTGAGGTAAAACAAATGACTGAAATCTTCACTATCTCATTAAAACCGAAGAAACCAAAGCTGCTGTAAATGTAATTGGTGAACTATTTCTTTGAGTTAGAGTAAATGTCGTTGAAAATAGTCCCAGCCTATTACAGAGGTGAATGTAATGTATTGAGCATATAGTGTAAGAGAGTGAAAAAAGGTGAAATATGCCTATCAGGAATCGCCACATTCAGAAAAACAGCCTCCCCACAGAGTCAAGAAGAAGAGAGAGGGCGAGAGCATGGTTAAAAATGATCAGTTTCAAAAAAGACACCACTAACGATAAACAAAAATGAGAACCCGAGGGGTTACCGCCTTGGAACGGTCAGTGGCAAAGCGAATTGTCACTGGGGGTTTAAACCAGGTTCTAGGGTGCACAAACCTCACACTTGCCCCAACAGGTTCTCATATCACAAAACAAGTACAAGTTGTCTTGGTGAAACAACTCCAACTCACTTATTGGCTCAACAATGTTGCATGCAAAAGCACACAAACATATAAAACATAAGAAGCTAATAGCATTGCAAAGCCAACGGGCGGGTACTCAATGATCTTACCGAGACCAGAGCTCCTGAACGTAAATCAGCAAGAACACGATGACAGGGATAAAAGAAACAAATCGAGCTTCTAGGTTCTTTCAAGAAAAGATTTCCCCATAAACCTTCATAAACTCGTAAACCCCTGCCATCGTCGTGCAACCAAACAGGTAAGCATAATGATCAACTGTAAAAGGGTTAATCACCAGGCCTGCAGATCAAGTTGGTTACCTTTCTTTTTAAGTATGCCTTTATACTGCCATTCACACTGACCAACATTCTCTATGGTTTGAAACTAGCATTAAACTATCAGGAAAGGTAATTGAAAGTGATAACTACACTGGAGTAAAGTACGGGAGACTTTTACAACCGCAAAATAATGATTGCTTTTATTTGTATTTCCAGAATCGACTGTTATGCTTTTAACCCTTCGTTTTCATACTTCAACAACCCTGTTCTGATGAAGAGTTTGCATTTTGCAGTAGTTTTTTATACTGTGGTTGTTTGTTTTAAAAGATTCTTTTTTGCGCTTATTCTTTCATCCGCTTATTGCTGTGATCCCTTTATTATTATATTTTTGATTAGCGGTGTATGATACTACATTATAAGAAAACAAACGAAAAGTAAAAACAAAATGATAAATATACCAAGCAAAAATGAAAAATTGCAAGTTTTTAATTCCATTGTTTTGCATTTTTGTCCAGTGATGCTATATTTTATCTTTTATTTAACTCGTGATGTTTGCACATATCTGGACATTAAATAAAGCAGGAAGATGTTGTAATGTTTTCACTGAGGTCAATGTTATCTCCACAAATAAAGCAATCCAGACGTGTATGCTTTCAAAGTTTGCTTAGCACCATGTTAACCACACATCATTGAAAAGTGTATTTTATACATATTAATATTGAAAATCGTTAAGTGGTGACTCGAGAAGGTCCCCATTATTTACATCATTTTGAAAGACAGTCGTGCAAACAAGGTTGTCCTGTTTTGTTTTAGATTAAATGTTTTGCTGTATTTATGTGCCCAACACTTGTATTGTACTCAATTTTTAATATCTCTTGAAATATTGAATTTTTTTTTTCGGCGTTAGCTGTCTAGGTTCACTTTTGACCTAGTTTTTCGACCAATGAAATGTTGTTAATAAAACTTATTATGCAACAGGAAAACAAATAGATTATTTCGATTGGTTGTTAGTGGGTGATGTTAACCGTAACGATTTTTATATTTTGCATAAGTATTTAATACTTACATGTTCGGGAATTTTCGTTTTTAAAAGCGATAATTGTTTCGGAGAACAACATTTTTACGGTATAAATAACCAGTTAAGTGAATTGATGGCTTGAATACGATTTATATGGAATATTCATGAGTGTCAGGTAAACACTTGCTTACAATACACGGTGTAAAACGAAAGAGAAGTACAGATATATCTAGTTCTTACTGGTTCCTTTCTAGTTCTTTTGTTACTTCTTATTAATTTCAAAACCAGGAACACAAATCTTCTTTATGATAGTGGTTTAAACACTCGCCTCACAAGCGGATGCCCCGAGTTCAAGACTCGGAATGGACATTTCTTTTAAATTTAAAGTACGAAAAAGTTAAAAAGTTGGTAGATGTCGCACTTGTAACAAGTTGTTATTATTTATATTTATTATATTTCACTTAAGGGCCTACCACACTCCTCCCAACTACGTTCATCGATAAAAAGAAAAGTATCAAAATCTCAATAGTGGCAAAATGCTGTTCAATGAAACTTTGCACAAATAAATGTTACTAATGTAATTGTCATCCGTTTACGCGACCAGGAAGTGACCAGGAAATTGAAGGTCAAACACACTTTTACTAATATCTTGTAAAGGTTACATATGTAAGTCACGAGTACACATTAAATTGTTGTCAGTATCATATTACTTATGTGGACTTATTTGTGTATTAATGTATCTTCACATGTGTTGAGAAACGTTAGAAAATTAAAGAAAATAAAACAAGATCTTAAAATTCGCGTAACGTCTGTTTACATCAATACACAAAAACTAAAAAACACAAATCTTCATTTTAAATGCTAACATTAGTAAAATGATATTGACAACAATATGTTGTGTCCTTTAATCTACCATACGTATAATATGAGATATTTGTTAAAGTGTGTTTGACCCTGAATTTCCTGGTCGCTTCCTAGTCGGGCAAATATGTGGCAAATGTTGATTTCTCTCTTGAAAATTCTTAAAAGAGGACACAACATTTTTACCGATGACGGTGCAATGGCGACTGTATACGACCATTTAACATATTAATCCCACGACATTACATATGTTCAAACATTTATCTATATTGTTTAATAAATCACCAATCAGGTACATTTGTTAATAGAAAGAAAAAAAACTAAACACTTGCATGAGGTAAACGATATGTATAAAAGCACAAATATTATTTGTACTTAGCACACTTTGAGTAATGTAATTATGCTATTAGTTTAAAAAATATACTGTAAAACATCCATAAACAAAGTTAATTCATATTATTTAGGGCGCCTTATTGTTAGGGTGTATAACACGTAAGCAAAGATAAATACATAGTAACAACAACATATCGACTACGGATGCTATAATATGAATAAGTTTACGAGCTTTCCAGAAATTTGATTTATTGCATGGCATGTAATGAGTTTTTATAACATCTCATTTCATCCTATACATGACCTCAAACCTCAGTGGCAAGATATATCATGTTAAATAATGTAATTGGTCGATACATCAATACATTAGAAAACTTCCTGAACATAATGAATAGTCATAACTGTGCTGAAGGTTAAAAAACAGAGATTGGAAACCAGTCTCAAATCTCAAGCATGGTCGCCATTTCAGCCAATCAGATGCTTGAGATTTGAGACTGGGTTCCTGCTCAGTTTTATAACCTTGGGCACTGATGAGAAGATATATAAAAAAACAAAAAACGTACTCTAATCTTTAGGGATCCGTTATAAACCAAACGACAGCGTGCACCAGCATTACAAAATCTGTCCTCGAAGATTCGAATCAAATAAACATCACATCAGGGAATTAGTTCGAACATTGAGCGTAAATTACAAATGTATGTACTTTGGGATTTTACAAAAAAATGAGTTTAAAATTATGGGTCGCCATGGCCGTTTTAAAGCTGTTCATATTTAAAATGTCACTTTTTGGTATTTTTTTTAAGAAAGATGTTATGAAATCGACAAGAAATTAATGATACTTTTTATCATATTCATGTGACATAAATGATTTAAAAACTACAATGTTATTACTCTCCAGTAAGATAGATAAAATACATTTTTATAAGACGCAGTCGGTTAAATGGAAAAACCCAAACATGATTATCGCGTTATTCATGAACACTTGTTTAGGGTCCTCCCGAATAGCGCAGCTCGTTTTGATATAATTGACGCTGTCGTAGTAGTAGTTTGGTTCCCAGCCTTAAACTATAATTTCCCACTATTAACTTACAGGTACTGTACAGGCCTGTTTGGGGTTATAAATTAAACATTTTTTCTGTTTTGGAATTAAATTCATCACACTTGTTGTGAAAACGTGTTTTTTGTCATTTAATTTGAATAGTTTTCGATATTGTGGGATTTAAATTAAGGAGTGAGAACTTGCAGAGAATGTATGATCATTTTATCAAGGATTGTGTCTTCATTTCCTTTGTCATACAAAGGCTTTTTGGCTTTTGCACACAAAAACGCAAAAAATTCTGAAAGTGGAAATTTTGTTTTACCAAATCATGCAAAATACAAGTTCGAGAGTGCCTTTAGCTAAATTCCCGAATACATCGTATAATTTGAATTGCTCATTCATCTAATTTTATACCATTACTGTCAGGAATTTCGAGAGTCTTTTTAGTTCAGTTATTGTCTTGAATTTAAAAGCTTTTACGTCTTTGACATTCCCAGTTCTTAGGATTGAGTGAATTCATATTAATAATAGTGTTCGTTTCATAAATTATGGTTTTTGTGAGATGACAGTTAGAAGAGATAAACAGGACTTTGGCATTTACAACGGAATAAAAACTGGAATAAAAACAACAACAAAAACTATACCTCTAAAATCAAGAATATGAACATGCACTCTTACAAAAAAGCGAAATGCATGTACGCATAATTTCAAGGAATAGCCACACCCACTAAAAACACAACGGTTAGCTCCCCACGCATCAAAATAGTATAGAGAAAAAGAGAGCTTGGTTTAATAAATGAACAATTTCAATTATTATAATATTTTTCAACTAAAGTATATTAAATATGTAACATTGGAAAATGTGAACTTGATTATTATAATATGTATATCTTTTTTGTAACAAAATTAAGTAACGACCAAAAGCATTATTGAAATAGCAAGGCCAAAATCGATAATGGATCTGGGACTATTTTGTTTTAAATGTTCTATTTTTATTTCCATTTCGACACATTTCATTAAATAAAATATTTTTGAATTGTACATATGAGTGAAATATCCAATTTAAAAGCAATTTATTTCTTATATTATTTTACATTCATTTTCTGTACTATTCTCATAAAGCCTAATGTTAAACAAAGCTCGCAGCTGTATTATAAGAATGAAATTCGTTCAAATCATAGCATTTACAGACTTATACCACGAAAATCCTTCAAAATTAACCAACTTACTTTCCGTTCCAAATGATTGTAGAATAAAGTCTTGAGTTAAAAGAAGATTAACTTTTAACTGGTTCGTCAATATATAAAAGATTCAACAATTTTAATAAGCTTACCAACTTCCAACATATGTAAAACTATAACAGTATGCATTCTGTAGGCTCGTATGCATACTGTCATAATGTTCCTTTTATTATATACCCTTCTCGCTCAAAACAATTTTTTTTATAAACTAAACAACAGTTTTAGTCAACAACGTGGTTTGCATAATTGTAGTATTACAAATAGTAAGGCGATAGTAAATGTATGAATGGCGTAGAAAATTTATGAATGGTGTAACAATATCGTAACGGTTGTAAAACTGCGACGGAAATTTCCTATTTTGGAGTTCGTTATGTGCCGTTAATTTTCGACAACATAGTGTGACGTAGTATATGACGTGACATAGAACACTTGAAGTGTTAAGATAGTGTTGGGTTAATAGTTTAGGCCACTGTTCTGTGAAAGTTGTTCTTGTTGGCCTGGGACATTGAGCTTTTGTGTTTATAGTAATCCAAAACTTGTTCAGTAAATTCACATCAATTGTCTGTTTAAAGTTACGAAATACGCCTTCTCTTTGACACAAAGAATGCGATTTTATTAAATTAAAATGTTACTTGGAGAATAAGTTTGGAATATTTGCAATTATTCAAATATGTTACTTAATTTGCCTTGCACAGAAAATTGTGGTAAGAAGACTGGAGCCTGTAAAATATTAACGAGTAATAAACGGATAAAGAATAACATGCATTGAAATGTCAAAAAAGAGCAAAATGTACATGATATATAAGGAATACATGGAACTAAATCCCATCTATACATCTGCAAAATGCAAGAAGGACCGTCCTTTTAAATTCTGTCTTAATGACTTTATGAACTGACTAATTGTAAATGTCTTTTGTTACATTGTTACATGTACCTCGACAAAAGTGTGCTTGAACTAACAGAAGACGAGAATTCAATGTTTTCCGAAGAGCAGCGTGACCATTTACAACAAGTGCGTGCTTGCAGTGCATTTTTCCAAATCCACAAGTACAAATCGATGTATAATTTGCGCACTACATTATTGCATTATTGACATTTAATGAAAGAAATCTTAGAATCGCCTTATAACCCTAAGTCTGGCGTAGAAAACAAAATGTGAACTCTGAAAAAAAACACAACAATTTTTCGTGTAACTTTATATTGCAAGACATTTCTTAATATTCAAGTATAGAAAGGAAAAGAGATAAATACAAAATGCTTCCAAAGAACAGTACACAACTTATTGATAAGTGATTGAGAGCTTATGTTTCGCAAGAATAACATGAACATCTTGAGAAGACACATTAAATGTCACCCGTCTGAGGTCAACGACTCCATTCCTAACTGATAATAGTTCCTATTATAGTGTCCTGGAATGTATTTTTATCCTGCTAAATATATGATTTTCACAAACAGTCAACATAGCATGCTGACCGTACTGACCAATGTCGCTGTTCACAGAGGATACGATTTAGATAAAAGATTGTATAACTATACCAATTTTATCCTCCAAACAAAGGTGACCATAAACAAGTTATTAGAATCAACTCACTATTTTTTCATTTTCATCAACCTTGATTAGGTTACTTATTGGTGAACCTAAAATTGTTTTAATAAAATCTAAAAATGTTAAAAAAAGTTTTGGAATCAGCGCAATCGTGTTTAATGAAAGATCAACTGATAACTTTTAAGTTTCGATGTTTTAGAATACGTGTGGCACGAAAGCATACCCACATCACAAATAGTTTTAACCATATTTCGAATATATTCGATAAACATCGAATAGGAATCGTAAGAGATACTAAACAACTGAGTCATTCATGCAATTTTAAATTGTTAGACATTTCCTGGAAAAAGGGCTATGTTATGGAAAACCTTTTGAAAGTTTTATCGCCGATACCCAGATTTAATTTATAACAAACAAGCACATACAACAACTAAATGGCATTGTCTGACCTAAAGAAAAACCGCCTCAAAAGCAATCTTATAACGCCGGTAGTTACAGATGATTTTTATAGTACAGTGTGGAATCTTTTAATGTCTCAGTTTTGATTTCTATTAATTGTACTACTATATGTATATAATGCATATGAATGACTGAAACGCAGCGAATTTCGCCGAAAGTTATGACTAATCAGTATTCTTTAAGATCAGTTTTGTGTGAATTTTACTTCTTTATTACAGACGCTTAAACACCTTTAGCTTTACCTCTTCAAATATCTTCACCCATACGTTGACTGTCTACGAATATTACATCACAATTACTCTATTTACAGGTACATTTGTGTATTTTACTGTTAAATATAATTATTACTTTGATATTTAATATAGTAAATTAGTTTAATATAGTAAATTTTCCGTTTTTAGACGGCGATGCTCCCCGTGCAACATCTTATGGGGTTTATATCTCACAGCTTGTTCGCTTTTCAAGAGCTTGCAACGATGTTAATGATTTCAATAAACGTTATCTTTGCATTACAGAAAAACTTTTAAAACTTTTACCGGTATCACAAATTAAGGAAAACCTTTTGCAAGTTGTATCGCCGATACCCAGATCTACTTCATAAATACGGATGCCGTTTAAAATCACTTTTGCAACAAGCTATTTCACAGCCAGTTTTTTTATGGAGATTTAATTTATAAACTAAAGAAGATAAAAGGCAATGTTAATTTCTCCCGGTTATTCGTAAGATCCATCTGTAAATTTAAAAAGAAAGGTCGCCAACATGATATTTTACAGCGATCTGCAGGCCTGGTGATTAACCCTTCTACAGTTGATCATTTTGCTTACCTCTTTGGTTGAACGACGGTGGCAGGGGTTTAAGAGTCTTAAGTTTTATATGTTTGTGTGCTTCTGCATGCAACATTGTTGAGCCGATAAGTTGGTTGGAGTTTTTTCACCAAAGCAACTTGTGCTGTTTTTTTTTTTTGAAATGAGAACCTGTTGGGGCAAGAGTGAGGTTGGTGCATCCTAGAACCTGGTTTAAACCCCCAGTGGCAATTTGATTTGCCACTGACCGTTCCAAGGCGGTAACAACCTCGGGTTCTTATTTTTGTTTATTGTTAGTGGTGTTTTTGTTTAAACTGATCATTTTTTTAAGCTTGAGACTCATTCCTAATACTCTCGTTGCTTTTTATCACTTGAAAGTAATTTCGCATTTGAAGGAATTTGGGGTCTTCGGGCCGAGAACGACTTCGCAATTACATCTTGAAAGACTCGTATCCTGTCAAATATTCAGATAAACAGATCTGTAGACCTTTTTTTTAAGGTATAATTAAAAACAAGTAATATAAAATTAACATAAACACATTTTTATCATAGACACAGATATAAGCATCGATAAAACTAAGAAAATTAAACAGTGTGCACGAAATGAATATCCATAAATATGGTAACGACATAATATCGACTACATGTGATTTAATTTGGATACGTTTACCAGCTATCAAGAAATTTGATTTATTATATGTTACGAATTTCTATAATATTTCAATACGTTCTATACACGAACTCTTGCCTCTATGGAGAGATAAATCATGTGAAATAATGTAATTGGTTTGTACACCAATACATCAGGTTTTTCCCGGGCATAATGAAATATCATTAATGATTAGTCCTTTTGAAGCACGCCCTATATAAAGTGATTCCGTGAATACTCAGGCTTTTGCTGCCTCTTTCGGGTTTGGAATATTGATATGGACAAAAATTATGAAGCATCAGATTAAAAATTTAATTGTTATATGTTGTTTTTTTTAATTCATGATGTATTTTGTTTTCGTTTAGTATAAAAAAAACATATGAGACTCAATGAAGTCAATATAAGCACGTTTTGGTTTCTCATGGGGTATTATGGGCATAGCAAAAACACAATTATAACTATTACCCATTAAACCTACATTAATCCATATAAAATTGTATTTGTTTTATTACGAATAAAAATATTGTATTAATTAATTGAGATAATATCATTATATATAAAGTATTATTGTTCTTTTTTCAAAATATATCATATAATATTATTGTACACAACTCGTTTATTATTTTTCGGCAACAACATGCTAGTATACTAGAAACTATATTGTTGGTATGAATGAAGTTAGCTAGAAGATTTATGAGTGGATATTTCAAATGTAGAAATAAACATGGCAGAATTTTCATCATTTACAACTTCATATGCTTTTAATAATTATAATTATGTTGTATCTTTTTTTAAATTACAATCATTTAAAATATGTATGTACTCAATGTTAATACTCTGCACAAAGCTTCTGCGGTGAATCAAGTTAGATAAGAGATAAGATTATCACTGTACGTTAATACTCTGCACAAAGCTTCTGCGGTGAATCAAGTTAGATAAGAGATAAGATTATCACTGTACGTTAATACTCTGCACAAAACTTCTGCGGTGAATCAAGTTAGATAAGAGATAAGATTATCACTGTACGTTAATACTCTGCACAAAGCTTCTGCGGTGAATCAAGTTAGATAAGGGATAAGATTATCACTGTGTGTACAATCAATTTTACATTCAGATAGTGCAAACGTGTCGTCTAAATCTAATTGAAATTTGGTCTTATAATTTTGTTTAGTAGTTGTATTTTAATCATAACATTTGAAAACAGAGTATTTGTAATAAACATGTAATGAGAATTTGTTTAAGAAAAGTTATTGTTATTTAACCGTTACATTTTTCAAAGTAATCGTTCAGGTCTAATGTTTTTTATTTAATTTATTCCAGAAAGTCACACAAAAAAGAGAGTTCGGATGAGTGTACCGCCTTAAAAATGTCGAATGCAAAACATATTGACATTCAGGTTTACAACCAACATGAAAACCACCTCCTCAGTCCCAAAACAACAATATAAGCAACAAATACAAGATGTCTTGGTAAATTAACTTCAACCAAACGAGGTCCCGACAACATTGCAGGCAAATGTACATAAACACAAAAAACACAAATAATATATCAATTTGATATGAAATTAAAACATTTCAAACAAATTTTATATAGAATAGAAATGAGTTTATACAATTTGTTTGTATCTCATTTGTCAGTTTGTAATGCGAGCATAAATGTTTAAACACTTTGTCAGAAATCCCTAATCAGAGCCTGACGTATTCATGATGTATTTCTTGAGGAAAGCTTTATCAAAATTGATTAAAGATTGGTAGCGATTATTCGCTTGTCATGGTTCAGTCAATAATATGTTGTTACGCTTACGTTATTGTTTTGATTTCTGTCAGATGGAAAAATTACAGTTTTAAAAAGGATGATGTTGTTAGATATATTGCACATAAGTTTTAAACACTTTTGATTTGAAGCATTATTCATATCGAGAAATACCACAACGTATAATAAAGTCAATAACTGAGTCATCGTGTTTAAATATTCAATAGAATCTGTATTTTCTATTTCTAATATATCAAAGTGACTTAAGCAGATGTTTTATGAAAAAAACAAAAAAGTCGTAGTTGTTCCAAATTAAACTTAAATGGTAAAACTCAACATAAACCTTCAACCTTGAAATGTAAATATACTGACTAAAGTTAAGCTGATTTTAAATGCACATATGCGTCAGGAAGTTTAGATTGCCCCATTAGTTAAAGTACTATTTAAGCAATACAATTTTCCCAAATCTGATGCTCAATTCGGTCGGATTTAAAACAAATTCCTCAAAGAGAGATATAAATCACATTCTTATTTGGCAAATGTCTTTGTATTCGTTTAGGAAGATAAATGTGAGGCGTTTTGAACTCATCGAATAACAGTTTGAATAAATACAATCACATTATAACACAACGGATATGTTTGAGGAATAGGAAGAGATTTAAGTGACGATCACAGAACTTGCAGATATTACAATACAAGTTCGAACTAGCCTATTGAAATAAATTTGGGCTCTGTCTGTAACCACTTTCGTGAGGAGCGATATTTCAGTATAGAAAGAATGACAAAGTACGAAAGCCTGTCCATGCTGATGTTCATGCAGTCTTCAGTGCGTTTTTAAATTTAATTTCATTTTGTTTCCTATTGCATTGAGTTGCTAAACAAACTCAATGAAGAAAACAATTACATGAATAAACAAATTAAGCATGTTACTGATGAGTAAATAGGAATTCCTCGTGCTTCCACGTGATATTTAAACTAACAGAAACGAAGGACTGATGCCATATAGAAGAATGCTACACAATTTAAAACCAGAAATAGTCAAAATTTAACTCATCTATTTTACCAAAAGAAACTTACACCTTAATATGTGTGAGTATTTTGATCCAAATTCTCCAACATTTAATTGAAATTTGAAAGGTATGAAAGTGTTACCTTTCTTTTGGGACACCCTGTATGTGCGGTAGTCTAGGGGTACTTACGGAGTATTTGTCCACCGTTCTTTAACAAGCTCAATAAAAATGAAACTGCTATTTGCTCCTGTAGTTTATATGTGTTTCCAAAATTTCAGTTATATTCACAACATCAGCCGTTAATAGGTATCCCAATCTACTAACCTGGTTTATCTGTTCCCTTGTAACGTGCAAGACGACGATTAAACAACAACATGATTTTGTCGTGTAAATGAAGGGAATGTATCGTTAAGTGAGACAGTCTAGTGGTTTGATAGATAAGCTTTTCCGTCTCTAACCGATATTTTTGTCGAATTAGTCTGATGGTTTTAGATCAGTACTTTTGGAGGCATATTTTCCCTCTGTAACTTCGTGATATTTTTCAAATATTGCACAACATGTATCACCGGACTGTGTAAAAGTACATCCCACCTTCTTATTATCCAAACGATTTAAGGTATAATGAAGTGAATACTGTCGTAAGTGTTTGTTCTATACCTGGCCATGGGAAAAGTACGTTACACATATCTGCAGTCTGATTGTTATACATATCACACTATTAGCACACATAAATGTATAGACTACCTCAAAGCCATACAAAAGCATCGGAAGCGCCAAGCCAACCATGCAAGACAAGGACACAGTATGTACCATCACTACCCCCCCAAAAGGATAGTTCAAGTCAATCTCCTTCGCAGAGTTGTCGTTCCTTACACTCACTTTACATCTCTGCGAAAGGCTCAATGTCAAGATTTTGGACCAAACTCGACAGCCTTATTTTATACAGTCTATGATTTTGAAAGCTTGAGGTAAAACAAATGACTGAAATCTTCACTATCTCATTAAAACCGAAGAAACCAAAGCTGCTGTAAATGTAATAGGTGAACTATTTCTTTGAGTTAAAGTAAATGTCGTTGAAAATAGTCCCAGCCTATTACAGAGGTGAATGTAATGAGCCGATAGTGTAAGAGAGTGAAAAAAGGTGAAATATGCCTATCAGGAATCGCCACATTCAGAAAAAACAGCCTCACCACAGAATCAAGAAGAAGAGAGAGGGCGAGAGCATGGTTAACAAAATGATCAGTTTCAAAAAAGACACCACTAACAATAAACAAAAATGAGAACCCGAGGGGTTACCGCCTTGGAACGGTCAGTGGCAAAGCGAATTGTCACTAGGGGTTTAAACCAGGTTCTAGGGCGCACAAACCTCACACTTGCCCCAACAGGTTCTCATATCACAAAACAAGTACAAGTTGTCTTGGTGAAACAACTCCAACTCACTTATCGGCTCAACAATGTTGCATGCAAAAGCACACAAACATATTCAACATAAGAAGCTAATAGCATTGTAAAGCCAACGGGCGGGTACTCGATGATCTTACCGAGACCAGAGCTCCTGAACTAAAATCAGCAAGAACACGATGACAGGGATAAAAGAATCAAATCGAGCTTCTAGGTTCTTTCAAGAAAAGATTTCCCCATAAACCTTCATAAACTCATAAACCCCTGCCACCTTCGTGCAACCAAACAGGTAAGCATAATGATCAACTGTAGAAGGGTTAATCACCAGGCCTGCAGAGCGCTGTAAAATATCAAGTTGGTTACCTTTCTTTTTAAGTATGCCTTTATACTGCCATTCACACTGACCAACATTATCTATGGTTTGAAACTAGCATTAAACTATCAGGAAAGGTAATTGAAAGTGATAACTACACTGGAGTAAAGTACGGGAGACTTTTACAACCGCAAAATAATGATTGCTTTTATTTGTATTTCCAGAATCGACTGTTAAGCTTTTAACCCTTCGTTTTCATGCTTCAACAACCCTGTTCTGATGAAGAGTTTGCATTTTGCAGTAGTTTTTTATACTGTGGTTGTTTGTTTTAAAAGATTCTTTTTTTGCGATGAGTTGTTGAACTTTACTTCTTATAACAACTCAGATTGTTCTCAACGTAGATAGTTTTCAAAACAATTCTATCGTCTGATCAATACATGCAATTTTGAACTATTAAAAAGTTTTCTACTCACAGATTGATTAGCACCAACAATATGTTTTGTACATATACTCTGGTGTATGCCAGTTATTAGTTTTATTTCTTTCTTTTCTTTTTAATCACCTCATTAATGACTGATTGAACAAAAAAGACGATTTTTTTCAAAACTTATCAGAAGACATTATCCCCTTTCATTATCCAATATGAAAATAAGAAACACTGTTCAAAATTTTCGGAACTTATTCTGATAAATGGATATTATAAATCCAACAGAATATTTGCTATTAGTACATTTTTATACAAATGTTTTTATTTTTTAATAAAACATATAATTTGCCGAAGTGTATTGTTCATGTTCAACTCTAATCACGTGACAATTTAATGTAAAAGCCGGCGGCAGTGCGAAAAGAACATAAAAATACACGTTGTCCATGATGTTTTTTTCACAATCGTAAAATTTATTTGTCTGACGAGTGGCTAATAGACACTCAATGGAACTAAATGACGCCTTAATTTCGTCAGGGATGGACGAAAAGAGCATTTAAACGCTGGCTTATTGATAAATGTGATTGAATGAAATCCCAAATTCATTTATGTGAGACGGAGAAACATCTCCATACATAATTACACCATTGACATTTCACAAAACAAGTCTGATTACCTCAATATTAGCACCAATGCCATTTAATGGTGTCGTTTCTTCCATCTCGGTCTGTGTGGTGTGGTGCCCAGACGAGAGCGGTCTCAGGATGGTATGAATCACTTTGTACATCCTGGAACTGACAATAGATTCTACTGTATTGTTGTTAACCTAGAATCTTGTTATACCATTTGATTTTATTATCTCAAGATTTTTCCACTGACCTTTGGAAACGTGTCCTACATGCACTCTCAAACCGTGACAAGAGATCTTTGTAGGGCCATTCTACATTTGTGGTGTAATTCTACATGAAACTTGCCGAATAAGCGATATTTTTCCTGCCAGTAAAATATTATGTTTTGAAATCAGTCTTGCTGAACATGGAATGGTATTCATATGAAAATACCGCATCGCATTTTCCATGTTTACCGCCGTATGCATACAATCGTTTGGGATGGATCCCAACTGTACTGTCTATTAGTGTAAATTTTGAGTTGCGCTCAACCCAGGGCTAGGCGGCGTTGGCAGTAATATGCATTTCCATTACTGCCCATGAACAGAGCCTGCAATATTTTCATATTTGTCGTGTTCAGTGGCTTTCAAAGTTCCTTTTCATCTATTTGCGTAATTTTATTTGGCATTTGTCATATAATGTTTGAAGTCCATGCAGTGCAAATCCCGAAAGATAAATGTGCAAATCTTTTTGATACGATCAATAATTTTGCAATTTTTAGGTTCAGATGTTCTTGTGTGTTGTGGCGTGTTTGCATCAACATTCGCCATCATAATGAAGATTTTATGCTTTTAATTGCTACAGACTGAAAAAAACACAAAGACAGCTTCTGCATCTTTCGATGCACATTACTAAAATGATATATTTTCTACCTGGGAGCGAACGCGCACCGTCACGGCGGCAGCGCCATGTCATGTAATTTCGACAACGCTTCCAATTAAGCTAGCCGGGACAACTCCCAAAGAGGTTGATCCGATAGCTCTGATAAAGGTTATCATCACTGCATGACATCGGTAACGGATTATTTTTCTGATACCAGTACTGACCACATGTACAGGGAGAATGTTAACGGCCGCTAAACTGCACAAATAGAGCTACTGTGAATTTTAAATGATATCCTCTCTACCGGGGAGCGAACCTTTCGGTGCGGTAACGGTAAAGATATATATTTAAGCAAGCAGCAATGTTATATTTCAAGACAAGGTGAATCCGATATAAGAAAATATCTTAACGAAGCAGAGCCACTATGTTATATTCCCACTGCGTCAGTACCAATAAGCTTTATTCCCCTTTCGTTTTCCAATATAAACATAAGACACATCAATATCCTTACTTTCTTATCAAGGATTATACTATTTTTAGTCGAAGATTAAAAAAAACAGTTGAGTAAATTATAAAGAACTCTTCGACGCTTCACGGTGGAAGCCAAATAATAAATAACAGCCAATATAAATACATGTACATATCAATTCTGTTGTGAAATAATCTTGTCCGCTTCCTTCTTCGTTTTTACTTTTATACTTACTATTTATTCTTGTACATTTAGTACTGTATGTTTTCGTACTATGCGTTGTCACATTTTTTGCAGGGTTGGAGGGAGGGTTTTCAGAAAGTGGATTCATTTGACGCAATCTAAGAATATTTACATGATAATTTCCAACATTCTGGCCAAAATCCCATTAACGGATAATTATTAATTCCAAAATCGTAAGCCCCACTGGACCCTCTCATTCTTTGGAAAGGGAGAGGAAGAATAGCAGTTAACAAGAGGAGTATCTACTTTAACCATTTTAGAATGATAAATATCTGTTTGAAACAAAGCATTGCATATCATTGATTACAAGAATTCTGAAGAAAGATTAAAAAGGAATTTAAAAAGGCCGTACAAAAAATTCGACATTTAAAGCATAGAGATAACATTCTATTATCCGTTGACATGGTTATGACAAATTTTCAAAACTTATGGTCCCTCTGTAACTTCGTATCTGCGCTAGTAGACAGTATGCAGAATTTTTAAACTATTAAATTCTTAAATTTCTTGAATTCAGGAGCGGTGATTTTTTTTAATAAATAGACGAATTCTACTCACTGTTATTGTGAAAGACTACTTCTCCAACAAAAATAAAGTCCAGTCGAATTTCACAACTTCAAATAAAGCGATATTACAGAAGTGCACGGCTTTTGTAAAATATATTTTGCTTCGATATGTTTTTTTTTTAAATTTCAGATCTAATGAATGCAGTTTATCCTGTTACTGATAAAGAAACCAATGAGGTTGATAGACGATATCAACCCGTAGACAGATTCTATCAAACTCAATTAGCAAGTTGGTATTTGCTCGGGCGACAAGTGTTTATCTTCTGTAAATAAAAACATAATTAGGCGTTATTATATTTCTTCGTTAATTATTCATACTTTCTCACGTTTTTGTCAATAATTGGTTCCCTTTAATGTTATTATATTAACACAATGTTTAAGTTAAAAATAAATATTCATATGGTGAACGGAAAATACGGTTCGGCTTATTGAATTAAACGAAGCATAATCTAATAGTTTCTAATTTATCTTATGCCAGTTTGTCTGATTTTTATTTCTAACTAACAAATGTTATGTTTTATACGATATTGATATCGATATCAATAAATACACGTTTCACTGAATAATAATAAATAAAAAGTATATACGAATTATTGTAATGCCAGATTTTGACATTTTATTCAGAAATAAGAACATTTTAAGTTCCCTTTTGAATAGCATCATGCGTAGCGCCGCAAGAATTATTATTATTATATTATTACTATTATTATAATTATCATTAATTTATTTCTTCTTATAATTTTTTACATATGGCGAAAGCTAACAATAACCCAATCGGCACTCGGAAATGGGCGAATCTATTCGGTAGGCTATATGTGAAAAAAAAGAACATAATTTTCAGCAATTTTTTTTTGTCTTTTTATTGTACGAGGACTGTTAGATAAATTCGAGGAATTTTGATGTTACTCTTTTAGTTTCCCATTATTTTCTTCCTATTGTTACTGTTGTTTAGTAGTAACGTAATACGTATACATAGTGTAAAGATCAAAGTGCGTTTTTGATAAACGTCCAAAATACTCGTCACCATTATAGTAACCCATATCTTGTTTGTTGCCAGGCTCCCTTATTCATCATAAATATTCTTTAATTATTAAATTAAATACAACATCAATTTATGAATATTAAAATATGGCGCGAATAAGCAAACGTTCAAAGTTATTTGATGTCATTTCCTTGAAAAGTTGTTGTTATTACAATCTCACTGATCCTTGAGATTTGAGACTCGTCTCCAATATCAGTTTAATAATCCTTCTCCCTGAATGTACCGCTGAGTGAATGAACTATTAAAACAACAATAAACTCGGAAAAAATAGTAATATGTGTTTTATAAATTAAAAAACTGTAATTACAATCTAATTCTTTACCGGGATAACGCCATTAACAGCGTTAAAGCTTCCATTTAAACATTACATTTGAGAAAATGTTTCAAAGAATATGTATAAAGTGTAGTAAAAACGTTGACTAATCACTAAACTATTTTCAGTCGTACGGTGGCAGTGTATGAATAAAACTCGAACATCACGTTGTTTGCATGTCTTCTACAGTTTGTTATACATTTATTAATTGATAACACTTAATATTTTTGTCTCAATATGACCGGGCACATTTAAAAAGAGTTTCGAAACTAAATAAGGACGGCCAAATGATAACGTTAAATACGATGCGACATTTACGCACAATGACTGAATTTTTGATTGATTTATTGAACCTAGAATCTATAAGTCTTAAGATTATAAATTCCACACCATTATTTACTTTTTCCCTACGTGAAAGGAAGTCAATACACTCTACAAACATTTATGCCACAAAGCTATATGAAGACACTTTTAAAATTGCAGTATTTTAATAAACATTATTTCAATAATGCAACTTAGGATGGTCCTAAGTCTGTCAATGTTTAATCAAATTTGATAAACGTAAAGTGTTGTTTTCTTTTCATATTGTAAAGAAGTAAATTATCTAAGGTTGAATGCGGGATTAAAATAAAGTTATACCCATAGCAACTAAAACCTACAAAATAAACATGTCGTTCCTTTATTTCATAGGCTAAAAACGTATTTTGCATCAGCAGTTTTTTAAATATCCATTATCTCTACATGCGTTGTAAAAATTGTTAGAACAACTGTATTTCAGTAAAACTTGTACACAATCATGTAAATATCGTTTTTAAAATTTAGAATCTAATGATCATACATAGAAATTCATTTTTTATTAAATGATAATATATACATTGTTTTATTTTCTGAAATAAATTGATATACATGTACATAGAAATGATTAACATTCGACCTTCTTACAAACCCGTCAACTGAAAACAAAACAACATCTAAAAAACAACATCATCACTTTCTCTAATAAACAATCGCCGTCTATTGAACAGTGTGCAATGAAATTTTCGAGAGCCTTAAACAATGTCATTCGAAGTAAATTTTAGAATGACGATAACTGATTATATACTGATATACTGACAGTCACGTGAGCTGCATAAATACCTTATTATTTTCGTTGTTAGTAGTCACGAGATAAACTGACCATACTTTAGTCTTGGTGATGTCATACCAGCTGTATGAGGTCACGGAGTTCTCATCTTGTACACTTGAAAGTCGCACATTACAGTCATGTTAAAAATCGATCTTGTTGTTGTCAATGTCGGGCATCACTCGAAGTTACAACAAATAAAGATCAGTTCAGTTTTTTTTACAATTATGTTCCATTACAAAAAAGAATTAGTTGGCTTCTTATATAAGTTTTTTTTTTAAATTTCAAAATGTCATTCCAATTTAAATTGCTTAATGGGTTGACTAATTATGAATACCATGATGGGAAGATGGCGTGTCATTTCGTAAAAGCTTAAATTTTGTTTAAGTCTGTAGCTGTATATAAGAAATAAAAGTCACTCCGTGAGCAAAAACCCAACAATAAACAAAAAAAAACACTTATTCCTACTACAAGTCCTATACGAGACGGCTCGGACCTCATTTGTCCTGTGCTACATGTAGTGGGTCCTCCGATGGTTCCTGTAATAAGACGTAAGGTTTTATTACTGTCAGTGATGATGATTTCAACTGCTTGATAGTACTGTTAAAATATAAATATGCGTATAACCTTAAACCTTATTTTAGCGTAGTTATCAGTTTCAATTTCCTCACTCGAATGTCAATCATTGTGGGTAGCAGTATATAGACATACTTGAAATATAATACGGATGGTATGTACAGTTACTGTGCCTATCATGGTCGGCTAGGCACTACCGTCGCATTTGTATGGCCTTGCGATTATGTATACATTTAAAATGAAATTAAAACCTCGATTTTTAGCAAGTCACATACGTTTGTTAAGGAAACTGTGGCATTTTGGAAAATCATCTGGTGGAGTGGGCTTGTAATCTCAGACATCTATTACCATAGCCATTCCAGTCGACATGTGAAAGTCAATATGACAGTGCAAAAACCACATCCCTGGATTGTCGGAGCGAATTCATGCAACAACATAACCTCCTTTAAAATAAAAAATACAATCAAAATGTTAAAAATACATAATTCAATATTCAGCAACATTTACTCAAGTATGCAACTACAAGAACCGTTCATTCGTTTTCTTTTCCCATACCAATATTGACGGGGCGAAGGAGATTGAATGTGGTGTAATAATATGACTATTCAGGCTTTGCAGATGCTTATATAATTCTTTTTACGGTTTTAATATTTTGACATAACGTATATAACGAATATGTTTCGTCATATAAGGTTACGCAAATCATTTAAAGGCAGAGTATCGCCGTTTTACTTTCATGATGATGTATACATTCTTTTGAATTCCATTTATTTGACATTTTATGGCCTTGTCTTTTGAACAGTAAATATTGTCTTGTCTGTATGGATGGTTGGCATTTGCTTGTCCAATAAACCTTTATTGTTTCTATTTAATATGTATGTATGTGATGTTTGGTATTGTTTACTATGTATTGTTTATTTTAAACAAGAAATTTCAAACGATTCAAAATTTAAATGCGGTATTATACACAGACAAACCTACCAACGTATTCTTAAACCTTGTTATCAAGATAAAACTGGTCAAATGTATTCGACCTTGCTATTCTGAGATATCGCAACTCACAAAAAGTAGCTTGTCCCAGTCAAAATTATAGTGTTTAAGAAAATACTAAATTTTATTACGCTATATCAAGAAATAACTTCAAACATCACTCATAAAGTCTTGATTGTTGGTCTAAAACAGCACGAACCTGTATATTTAATTTTATATTAAATGTACATTATAAATATGTTTAAAAAGTGTGGTTTAATAAAAAAAACTATTATACCATTTGGCACCACTATTGTATCTTTCAATGGAGGTTTTGGGTTTAGATTTGGAATATTTCCATTTGACCAGCTAAGATCAGTCCAACTCTCTCTGCTGCAGTAACCGTGCCTATCAGTGCAAGTGATGTCTTGTGAGTTATTGAGAAGGACCCCGGTTTTGTTGTCGTAAGTACCGAAACCCATTTTCATCACGTAAAACGAGTAACCATGTAAGTGCACGGGATGAGACGCCCCATTCTCCTTTCCAAGGTTCGTGAAAACAAATTGAATCAATTTGTTTGATGGAATTTTCAGGATATTCGTGCATTTACAACTTCCTTCCGTATCACATGTCCCTGGACAGGGTGTTATACCTTCGCCAGGTTGTGTCAGTAAAGCTACGGTGGGGAAGATGAATGCTCGACCATTTATCGAAGGACCGTTTGCAAATCCAAAGTTCACAAAATATTCTTCGTCGACCTTATTTCCCAGTACATGTGGGAAGTTACTGTTAGGGTCCGTATTAATTACATCGTTAAAGTTAAGGCATTCACGGAATTCATCAGTCGGATAGTATTTAAACGGACAGTTGAAAGTAATACATTTTGAAGCATTTGTACACCCTTCCTGTTGAGAGTTTAGTGGATTTGGAATTGGAGGTCCGTTGAAATCCTCCATTTCAAGGACCACTTCCGCTGCGTGGTATTTAGAGTTACCGAGACTTTCCGGTGATTCAAGGCTTTTGGCAACGAGCAGAATTTCCTTTGAAGAGAGAACATTTGCTGCAGGAGCATCCCAATAAAAGTCGAAACGTTCGCCAGGGTGGACAATTATTGACTGTACTGTTATGTTGTTGACCCTATATCCATCAGAAGATCTGAGAATGAGGGTTTGTCCGTAAATAAAAACTCGCATTGGGTAAGCTATCATTGCTCCAATAACTCTAATTCTGTATCTTGTGTCTGACCTAATTTTAAATCTTTCTAAGGGAGATCCATTATTTAATGTTTTATTTGTCCAAAATCTCCCCTTTCCATTCGCTAATCCAGATTCAAATTCATATTCTGTAAAATATGACATGTCTACAGAATAGGTGTTGTTTATCACTTCGTACGTTTGAAAGTCAAATATATTAGTCATCATCCTGGCGAAAGCAGTTTCTGGATTCAGATGATTCCAGTCCTGTAATGCTATAATGATTTCGTTTTCCTCAGGATTAGGCCTTGTTTTGGGTCGCACAATCAACGGACCATAAAGTCCCATCATTCTTTGATCCCCAATATGGCATGGTAGAAAAAAGTCCCTATTGGGGACGCTGTAAAATTGTGAACAAACGTTTGACCGGGTTGTATAGGGCACTGTGTCACAAATGCTACGCCATCCATCCATGGAGTATTTCGTTGTACTTGACCGTGAAAATGAACAGCGATGTTATTCGTGTGAAGAGCGTTTATCAATGTTAAATTAAGGGTCTGGTTTTCCCAGGTCTCAATGCGAGGTCCCGGGAATGTTCCATTTACTGCGAGGACAAGTCGTGATTTCTCACCATCAGCAGTGATCACTTCGGCTAATTGTGCGGGGTTCAATACAGAAATGTTGTAGGCCTGTCCACGCATTCTTAGAGTACCATCGCTCGGAAAAAAGAACCGTGTCGTTTTCTGTTTCTAGTATCATTGTTAACTTGTATTGTATTATAAATGTACAGCTGCATACATCTTGATTCATAGTGAAAGTAGATTTCTATAGATTTCTACTTTCACTTTGAACCAGGAAGTAAGATTTCCTTAAATTTCTTGAAAACCCTAACATTATTTTAATGAATTGGCACTAAACATTGTAGGCCAGCATATACTTATTTCAGGTATGAGTTGCTTTGATATATTGTTCATGAATTTCAGAGTTCTCATGCAAATGGTTTTTCTTTTGTTGTAGTATGTGCTTGGTAATTAGAACATGAATTAGACTAAACTGAGCTTGCAAACATTTACTACATCATACATTTATTTACTAAAATCTAGGTGGCAATAAGTATTTCCCCCAAAATTCATTTTTTGAAATTTTAGCCTGTTTTCGCCATTTGCAATGTTTGCGATACCTTAAACTGGCTGAAATATAAAAACAAAATATCAACTCGACCATGCAGCATGTAAACATTATTATCATTATTAAGCGCAATCGGAAGCTACGCGCTGACTGGCTGGGAGTACGATCACAAATAACAAGAAGACAGGAATAACGGAATCTGGTCATGCTTCTACAGTCGTTTTTCAAGGTTTTCCTGGAAACCATAACAAACCCCGAAATCTTCGCCATCGCCGTGCAAATTGTAGAGTAGCGCTTGGGAGATAGTTCCGTGTTGTATTTTTACGAAACATCGATCACAATAGAGAAACGTAAAAAGATAAACAAACGCGTAAACGAGCCTGAAAACGAGTAAACAATTTGTAAGTAACTAGTGCGCTTGCGCTCCGATAAACCGTAAAGCAGGTTAACACCGACAGCGCAGTTTTAATGCGAGTACTTAAATAATCGTATACTTTGGATATATGTCTTATCTGTTTTCAGATCTAGAAATTTTAATCCCAGTTGCACTCAAAATCACTCAAAAGAAAGCAAATTCGGGCCTCTGGAATTTCTTTTTAGATACCTTAATAGGATTTTACACAATTTAATTGCAAATAACCAAAAATAAATCATGGTTTATATATAAGCTGTTGAAAGAAATGAATAAGTTAAATAACTTACAGTTGACTTCATTTTCTTCGTTCCATACGCTATCCTGTCCAGGAAAAGTACCAAACAAGCTAACTTCAACAATTGACAGAAATATAAATATACGAGTACTTTGGGAAATATATAGACTAAAGGAGCCCATGTAACATGACGACATCAACAACCTAAATAGTTTTATGACTATATTATTTAATGCCCATTTTATTTTTTTCAACATGTTTAATAGTTTTTTTTAATCTAGATCATCGTTTTTGGCAAGCAAATAGGGAAAAAAGTTTGCCCAAAGCTATAACGTTTCAAGTTGCTGAAGTAAATATGTTACAAATTTGATATTTAATATTATCACAGTGACAGTTTAAGGACACAAACGTATTCGGTGATAAATATCTTCTTATTGCACATGTTTCCATTAAAAAGATATAATTCACAAACTTCCGTGTCAAGCTCCGTGTATTGGTCATAGGCTGAATAAGAAAACAAAACCTGAAACTGGAGACTTGTTTTCATGCAAGCAGCGGACTGATAAAAACCGAGTCTTGTAACCAGACTAAACACTCAAAGGCTTTCAGTTTTATAATGTTAGGCATTGAATGAATGACTGGACATAACCATTATAACTAGACAAATGATATCATCAATGATATTTTTTTTTCATTTTCACTCGGAACAATAAATCATGATTCTCACACTAGTTTGAGCTGAGTTTGAAATATTGAATCACAATGATTAGCTATTCATTACAGATACGACATTAAAAGCAAAGACTATGTGTAAGGGTACACTTGTTAAGGTACACGTGTTAGGGTACACGTGTTTTCAATTACGACCAACGTTAAATTTAGTATATACATAAAGATTTTCGACAAGTGTAACTCTTTGAAGCTTAAGCGAAATGTAATCACTATGAATCATTGTAAAAACCGCACACCGTTCAACCCGTAAATTGGAAAACCGAGTGTTAACTTGCAAACAGATTACGAAAAATAAACTTAGTCTACACCAGGTGAAACACATAATCATCAACACAGAGTTTTCTTGAAATCTGATTTCATGGTAAACGTTGAAAGACTTGTATCTGATTTAATCGTTGAATGACTTGTACTGATTTAATCGTTGAATGACTTGTATCTGATTTAATCGTTGAAAGACTTGTATCTGATTTAATCGTTGAAAGACTTGTATCTGATTTAATCGTTGAATGACTTGTATCTGATTTAATCGTTGAATGACTTGTACTGATTTAATCGTTGAATGACTTGTATCTGATTTAATCGTTGAAAGACTTGTATCTGATTTAATCGTTGAAAGACTTGTATCTGATTTAATCGTTGAATGACTTGTATCTGATTTCAATTTAACAATCAGTTTTCCATTTAACGGGTTGAACGGTGTGAACCGGCTTGAAGAGCATAAATAACAATTCGAAACAGCAAATCCAGACAAGGCGCCATTTGACATCCACCTCAGAGAACAGGGCGACTGCTATCGGGTTTGGAAAATCTCCGTTAGATATTCTGAAAATCTAAAAATCTAAATATTGCTAAAAAACATGTAACAGCATAAAAAAAGTCAGCGTATGATAAATATTTATGTCAGTAAGTTAGCTTCAAAATGATTTGCTTCGTGAGTCGGGAAGCCAGAGTTTAATTGTAAATATATTCCTATCTGGCCCAAAAGTTCTGTTTTGGTTTAAATTTTGGACGCATAACGTTTGTGGGCCATTTTAATAAAACTGAGCTTACAGACTTGTTTAAATCTGAAACATCTGAATGGAAACTAATGGTGGAATGGAAACTAATCTCCATTTCAGCCTATCGGATTCTTAATATTTGAAAAATAAAATATTAATATGAATTTTGGGGGAAATACTTATTGCCACCTAGATTTAAGTAAAGAAATGTATTTAGCTATGGATGTAGTAAATGTTTGCAAGCTCAATTTAGTCTTATTCGTGTTCTAATTACCAAGCACATACTAAAACAAAAGAAAAACCGTTTGCATGAGAACTCTGAAATTCATGAACAATATACCGAAGCAACTCATACCTGAAATAAGTATATACGCTGGTCTACAATGTTTAGTGCCAATTCGTCAAAATAATGTTAGGGTTTTCAAGAAATTCAAGGAAATCTTACTTCCTGGTTCAAAGTGAAAGTATTTATTTTTTTGCATCAGTGGGCTTTAAAGATTGTGTTTTTCCTTCTCTGCATGCCATAAACTTCTGTATTTGACACTGAAATGAACTGTTTGAGACTTTTATGTTTAAAATTCTTGATCTCGTCATTATTTAGGAAAGAGGAGATAATCTTGACCTCTGTGAAAAAAATAACAACATCTTCCCACTTTATTGAATTTCCAGACATGTACAAATACGACACATTAAATGACAGATAAAATATTTCATTACTAAACAAAATATTTGAATTTAAAATCTGGTAAGTTTTCATTTTTGTTCGGTATAGAATGCTTGCCACAGAAGTTTGTCCCAGCTATTTCAATATACCTTCTTGAATTCCAAAAGTATACAGCTTCATACAGCGAAAAACAAACAAAAATAACTCTTGACTATTTTCTTTATTGCTAAATATTAGACTGCACATCGCAGCGAATATTAACCATTTCAGTAAATGTATGTCATATATCTTTACTCCTTATATGCTTTTATATTTCTTTGTTTCTTTCTAATGTGCATTAATTTGCTATAAATAATACAATGCGTGTGAGAACCTGAAGGGGCTTGGCACTACATGTACCCTTTAGTGTGATATTGGTACTCTTTAAAACCAGGTTTAAAACCCCAGTGGCAAAATATTTTGGCACTGGCCGTCTTAGTGCGCTACAAGTCAGCCCACACGGGTTCTTTTTTTTAAATTGTGTTGTACATGTTTTAATTGACCGTATTGTAAACCAATGCTCTCTTTTCCTTTCTACATTTTGGCTGTAAGGGAGTTGGTGGTACGGCGGTGGCTGTTTCTTCTGGAACTGACGATTCTTGATACGCATATTCCACTTTTTACGTTAGATAACGGAAATTATGGTAACCATCTTCGTCTTTTTCATTATTTCATATACTCGAAAATTTGCTTCCTCAAAAAGGTAAAGTATGCAAGGCCGTTATGCACGAAACTTATTGTTGTGTAAATATTAAGTTGCGCATAATGCGAGGTTACTCAGCATGAACTGTTACAGTAATATCCACATTTATTACTGCTCATGAACAGACTCGATCAAACCGAACCTGCAACCTTCTGATATGTGTCGTGTTCTGTGGCCTTTAATGTTCTTTTTTTTAAATATTTTTGTTTAAGTTATGTTGCTTTTCAGAAAACAACAAATTGCCTTTTTTAATAACGATGTAGCGTCAAAACACTGATATTAACGCCAGTAAACGTCATAGACTACCATGTTACACATTCATATGAATGCATTTTTGTCAAAAACATGATAAAAATATTTATTAGTTGGTAAATCATGTTGCTGAGCGTTTTGATGGAGCTAAAATGTTTTACAAATTAAAACGTTTAATTCATAGTTCTACCATAATTTACAACTAATCTTTACTGATTTGGCACTTTGTAAACGTATGGTGTTTGCGTTTTCCGCGCCATAACTAATAAATATTCAGCAGGAAGAACAATATATAAGCATTGTTACTTTGCGAAGTATTCTCCCTTCGTTTAAGACGAAAAACGCCAAGAATTCTCCAGATCAAGGTTCGTGATAATCAAAAAGTTTAAATAATTATGCAGAAATGTGTTAAGACGTTCTGATTTTATTGCCAATCGTGAACTGTTTTCTTTTTGTAAACATGTGTCCTTCGGATTTGCTTTTTTACTGTTATTGCTGAAAAATTCTTTTTCCGATATTTATATTTCTGTTTTTATGATTATGATGATGATTAAAAAGATGATGAAAATTATGATGATGATGATGATGATGATGATGAATTTAATATATTAATTTTATTCTAACAGTTCCAAACGCTTGATATCCATAAACTGGTCAGGTATTTCCATAAGCGATGCTAGAGCTATTGCTGAATGTAAGCCTCCACCCTTTGACTTAATAGCATGGAAGTCAACAAATTGAAAGTTGTCAAACTGTCGCTCTGGTAACTCATCATCAAACTCTTTCATACAATCCCAAGGGCCATCACCAACTCCAATCATGATTATTGAAAGAGGATGATTCGACGCTTCCACAATAGCTGCAATAGTTTCTTCTTCCTTTGTTTCCACTTGGCCATCGGCCACAATCACCAGAATATGGTACTATTAAAGAAACACATTACTTCTGAGCAAAATGTCCAAACATCAAAATGCCATGGAAAGAATACCATGTAAAACATCCATAATTTTGTGATGAGGCTACAGTGGTTGAATTTCGTGTAAGAACATAATTCTGATAAGCAATAGACCTGTGCGGATTGATTATCAATGGAAAATAGACTGGTTAAGCACTGAGAAACAAAAACAATTGCCACAGCAACAATACAGCTACTATCGTTTTTACGAAATCGACATATTTAAAATCGAAATCGATATTTAGTTTTAACTTAAGTACAGTACTTGTGTTTACCTTTTTAGTATTTTGAACTATTTCAATCGCTTCCTTAATCAAAGGAGCGAAATTCGTTGGGCCTCCAAGTTTAATAGTAGGTGTTATTCTGTTATACTCTTCCAATACCTCAGAGAATCCATTACACTCCCCCTGAAAACGAAAAACAAAACAAAACAAATAAACGATTGCTGTCACTATAATAGCATTAAGATTATTTTAATAATTAAGAACATCCTTTATTAGGATTTCAATTCAAAACGAATGTCGTTTAAACTTCTGTGTCGCGCTACGCGTCTTTCATTCAGCGTTAATATTTATTACTGAGAGAGAATTTCGACGAAGCAAATAAAATCGAAATAACTTTCTCAAATCCCCTGTCAAATTCTATTTTGTTTAGTTCCGCCCATTGTTTTCTCGTTTAGGAAAAATCCATTTTTTGACTGGGGGACCATACGCTGCTAAACATGGAATGATATTAATCTGAAAAAAAACATTGAAGGTTTCATGTTCACCGCCATATACCTACCGTCGTTTACACTGTTGATTGGTGTTAATATTGAGTCGCGCTCAACCCAGGGCAAGGCAGCGTGAGCAGTAATATGCAGACCCATGACTGCCCAAAACAGCGCCTGCATTATTTTCTTAATTGTCGTGTTTAGAGGCCTTCGAAGTTATCTTTTCATATTTTTTAACATTAAAATATTATTTTTAAAATATCTGATGTGTCATTTTAAGCTATCCAGACATACATTTAACTTTTGCGAACTCCGTGTCTAAAATATATGATTAAAGAGATGATTTAATTTAAATTTAGTCAATTTTCCGTTTTTAGATGGCGATGTTCCTCGTGTAACATCTTACGGGGTTTATATCTCACAGCTTGTTCGCTTTTCTGGAGCCTGCAACGCTGTTACTGATTTCTATGAACGTAAACTTTGCATAACAGAAAAACTTTAAAAACAAGGTTATCGGTATCAAAAATTAAGGAAAACCTTTTGCAAGTTTTATCGCCGATACCTAGATTTAATTCAAAAATACAGGTGCAGTTTAAAATCACTATTGCAACAAGGTATTTCACTGCCATTTTTTATGGAGATTTATGTTATAAACTTAAGAAGATAAAAGGCAAGGTTTATTTCCCCTAGTTTAAGTTATCCGCAAAAACCATCTGTAAATTAAAAAAAGAAAACTGCGGGCCTGGTTCTTAACAAAACTAAAGTTAATCATTATGCTTACCTCTTTAGTTGCACGACAGTGGCAGTGATGGCAATAGTTTATGAGTTTATTATAAGAACCTAGAAGCTCGACTTGTTCCTTTTATTCCTGCCATCGTGTTCTTGCTGATTTGACTCTAGGAGCTCTGGTCTAGGTAAGATCATTGAGTTCCCGCCCATTTTGCTTTGCAATGCTATAAGCTTCTTATGTTTTATATATTTGTGTGCTTTTGCATGCAACTTTGTTGAGCTGATGGTTGTGTTGGAGTTATCGTTGGTGACAACCTGCACTTGTGTGTTGATATGAAAGGCTGTTGGGGCAAGTGTGAGGTTGGTGCACCCTAGAAACTTGTTTAAATTCCCAGGGGCAATTTGATTTGCCACTTACGGTTTCAAGGCGGTAACTCCCGGGTTCCCATTTTTCCTAATTGATGGTGGTGTATGTTTTGAAGCTGATCATTTTATAAACCATGCTATCTCTCTCTCTTCTTCTTGTCTTTGTGGGGAGGCTGTTTTTTCTGAATGTTACAATTCCTGATACGCATATTTCACCTTTTTATTTTAATGTATGTTACATGTACGTCTGTTGGATATTACACAAACGGATGATTTAACAGATGATTTTTTATGCATTTAGAAACTGAAAATATTGAAAGCGGAGGCTGTGTGAATAATTGCGAAGTGTAGGAAAAGAAAACTTACATTTAAGCATTTTACATAATAGTTAGGAAAGATGGTTTATTGTAACTTACGACCGACTTCAAGGGGAAAATATCGTGGTCTTTTACGGTGTTGTCACCGAATCCAAATGCTGGAATAATACCATCATCATCAAATGATTGCAAAGTCTCCCCCAGAATGCTGATCACCTAAAAGAACGGCAATTGTTTAACATATACAATATAAATTAACTTATTATAGCCTTGTTCAAGGTATTTCAACATGATTCAGAAAACAGATTTGTCATATTACAATTAAAACTGCTGAGGATATTCCAAATAAGTCTGTACATGTTAATATAAAAATCTAGATGTATCCACTTCAGAGGTCAAACACACCAAATTAACAACATTGAATCAATAAATTTATCGCCTATAGTAACCTTGAATATTCAAACTACATATTATTTAGGATTTTCTACAAATACTTTTGACATTTACCATTTCAGGAATTAAAATTGTAGTACATTATTGTTCGTCATATTTTATAAACTGTTTGTATTATAAACTAATCCTATATAAAAGTTACCTATGTTACATAAATGTTACCTTTTTTCTTATTACCTGTGTAAAAAGGTTGTGATCTTTCCTAATTGGTGTTAAACACGCTCTAAATGTAAATTACATGAATATATATTTTTTCGCTATACCCATGAATTATTTTAACATTATACAACGTGTATTCGGGTATAATATATATCCGCAAGATTGTTACAAAGGAACTAATCTGTAAACCCGTATCCGTTATTAATTTTTTGATCTGCCCGCTTGTATTAATCTTGCGAGTATATAAATTTAAAGCTATCTGAACTTGCAGAGCTTTTATCTTTTCTTCTTTTTCATACCTAATTGTTTCAATTTTGCCATCCACGTTACACGTAAGCGGTAACCTTCTTTTAACTAAAGACAGGAAAAAATCGTTCCATTTACAATGCATATTGACACAAATATCTATTATTTATTGACACTTTACGAAGAAAATCCTTTCCATTATAACCTATTTATCGGCTTAAGTCATCCAACGTGAAGGAAACATATATGGCAAAAAACATGCATTTAACGAAAATGATAAGATTAGGGGTTACTGCCTAGAAACGGTCAGTGGCAATACAATGTGCCACTAATGTTGAAAACATTTCAACACTAATTGGTACAAATTAAGTTTGATACTATTGACTCTGCTTAAAGGATAATCATTTTATAAGTCGTCTTATCGATGGGTGTTTATGGTAATGAATACATATGAATACACACACTTCCTGGTAAGGGTTGAGCTTGCCACTTGAAATCGCATGTAAACATTGTCCACCGAAGGTTCGCTGTCCTTGGAGGTTGTTACTTAACGTGTAGTCTATACCTGAGCAAGACCAAGTAAAGTAAAGTTCGGTGCATAGAAAAGCAAAATAACATCGATCGTACGTGCCTTATCTCTATGTGGATTAGGGAGGTTGTTACTGGTTTACACATCAGTGACGATTTGCATTAAGAATTGATGTCAAAATATAACTTAAATGCTTATTACATATTTGCATTTATGAGGAACCTTTCAAAATTATAACTAAGATAGCAAAATAAATGTGTTTTGAGGTACCAGTCTAAAACATAAACAGCAGAACAAGATATAAGTGCATATAGAATTATATTGCCTCTACCTGGAATCGAACCCGCACCGTCACGGCGACAGCGCCTAGCTCTGCAAATCCGACGACGCAACCATTTGAGCTAACCGGGACAGCCGCAAAAAAGGTTGATCGGATAGCCCTGATATACGTTTCCATAACTGTATGACATTGGTAACGGGTTATTTTACTGATAACAGTACTGACTATATGTACGGGGCGACTTTTTACGGCGCCCACATTGAACAAATAGCGCTACTGTGATCAGAGTATCTGTCCCAATACAAATAATATAAGCAATACCATACTTAACTGAATGAGAACATGTCATTAAGAATTAACGTATTGGTAACCGGTAGAAAAGCGAATTGACTTATTTAAATGATAACGATTTTAATTAACAACTTACCAATGATCAGACCACATTTCTGCACTCCAACATCTTTAATTTCTTTACAAACATCTTTCAGTGTATCAAATTTGTCTGGATTAGGCTTGAATGAAAAATTGTGTTCTTTTGGCTCAGATACATCTAAAAACGACGATGCTTGACTGTTAGATAGTAGATTTTTGTGAGTGATATTGGACCCGTTTTCTTCGGGTTTGTTTTCAGGTACATTTTCACTAGAACATCCTGAACCGAAAGCACTCTCTTGCTCTTTAATGTCCTCTCTTTGTTGATGTGGGTGCTCCCGGTCAAACCCCGGAATGTCCGTCTCTTCGTTTTTCATTTTTGGAAAGATTTGAAATTATAAAAAAGTAATACACGTAATAATAATAATAATAATAATAATAATAATAATAATAATAATAATAATAATACAGACACATCAGTAGCAGCATCAGTAGCAGCAGCAACAAAAGTTACCATGTGGAAAAAAACTAAAAATTATCTTCATATTTGACATAGTATTATGCAAATGAATAATAATAAATTTAGTGACAAAAATGCATAAAAAGTAAAGAGGAGGCTTAGCAAAGAATGTTCATAAACTAGAATGTGTCATAATGTTAGCTTCATTTGTTTTAGCAGTTGTCTGGTTTATCCTCAAATCAATTTATATTGTGTGCTATAAACATATATTTCTCAGGCAAGAACTCAACGTAAAATAATTCTCACCAATTTGTGTCATTATTAGAATTTGCAGAGTATTATTTATAGTTCGTAACTTGGATTGTGTAATTGTGTCACCAATGCCAACTATTATAGACATTGTTGATTTCTCTTTAAACGTGAAGAAAGTTCAAAACGACTAAATGTTAAAGCCGATTCCTAAACTTAGTCGATGATTATGATATTTAGTAATTAATTTACAGATTCGATAGACAATTATATTATTAATACCCCAAGCGAACGTACATGTTTAACCAAAATGTACCAATTCGGCCAAATATTATCTTACATGCCTGAGTATATATTTTAAACAAATTGCATCGATCTCTAAATTCAGTTTATCCATTTTCAAGCCTGAATGTAAACTTTATGTCTCAGACTCGTTTTATATCGAAGAAGCGATTTATCCGACGTCCAGCTGTGACTTCTTATGTCAACTTTGGAGCAAGCCAGATGTAGCAGATGTCAAGCTAATAATTAGGGACTTATAATTGTCATTCATTGACTGCTTTGACTTTATGATTACAACAATGATACTGTGAAATGATGTTTTATAGATAAATAAATTAAGCAAATGAATTTCAAAACAAATGTATCCTTAACATCTAAGTCTAATCTTCATGCTAAATGTATTGATTAGATCGAAATGCTAGTTCTAGCCCAACGCCTGTGTCTTAGACCATATGGGGCACACCACGTGAAAGGGTACCTTTGGTCATATTTGTTCTTATTTTAGCTGTCACTGTATTTGGAAAGAACTTACAATTATCGATTATTTTCTTATAATTTAATAGTAATTTTTGTTGCACATTTTGACAATATAATGGTAACTTACCGCGAAATGCAAAATAATTAATGTCGTCTGTCCAACTTTATGACGTTATCTCTCAGAAGGTACCCTTTTCCCTTGATGCGCCCCAATTATAAAACAATAACCAGATGATATCCTGTTTTAGAGCTGGGATCAGTTAACTGCAATGTCTCAACGACAGGTGTAACGACTTCCTATCCACGACCCGGTCAAATCTTCCGCTTAAATGTGGAGTTTCTCTTAAAACAAAGCCCTAGATGTACTGGTCGTCTTTTTATTATTTTTTTCTCTAGGTCTTAACACTTCTGCTGCTGTCGGAACAATGATATTTTACCTTACTTCATTGACTAAATTCAACACGATGCGTCTAACTTCACTGACTCGATTCAACACAATGTTCAAACCGCGATATTTCACGAAAAGAGACTTGACATGTTAAGATTTCTTCAAAAGCAACCAGGTATTCCTATTTTTAAGTTAAACAAGAAGACGCCGCATTGCGACAAAACCAGGTTTATCTTCTTTAAGGGGACATAACTATGACAAAATACAGAAAAGAGTTATAAAATTTGTCCTTATACTGTATAAATGGATATTTTCGCTGGCGTAAAAGTTCGCGTTTTCTGTTTTGCCGGCATTTTGCTTTCGGAAATGTTCGCGGAAAATTGATTTCATAAAATTCATAAAATTTACACGTCGTTATATTTACTCTGACTTAATTGGTCGTCGAAGCATTGCATTGTAGAAATTGAAAGAAGTCTTCCCAAAAGTCTTCCAAAAAGTAAATCTTTTTGCCGTAACACTTTATTGTCGTAATAATCAAATGCATATATAAATAAATCGAGGTATTACATAACGCACGCATTCTTTGTGAAGAACTAGTATAATAGCTGATGAGTTTTGGCAAGTAAGTTTTAATCATGTATAAATTGCTTTGTGGAAATAAACGGTATGTATTCAGCTGTTTTACATGTGTTTATCTCATTTCATTTTCACGATATACCAGTAGTTTGTCATTCAAACATATTTAATTAGTACAATTGTGTATAAGTTTTTATTAGGTGTTAATTGTACGTTTACATGCCTTTTAATCTGTACATGTATACTATGTAGTCTTGTAATAAAGTACAATGATACGTGTTTTGTTTTATCAGTCCGGTGTTATGGTAAAATTGTGCGAGAACATAAGCTCTAATTTACGCTTGCTGATAATATCGCGATTTTTATCAAATCGCGAAATACCCGAATATTACATCCTCGCGAACATTACCATTTATACAGTAATTGTTTTTGTAATGCTACACAACCACGTTAAGTTTTAAAGCTCTACCTTGAATGATTACTGAGAAAATGCGGACTTAAACAAAAAAACTTAATAAAACGCCTAACAAAATACCCAAATCTAATGACCAGGGTTTTCCAAAGAAAACATCGTTAATTAACTAAAACAAGCTTACTTGGTTGATTGTTTCAATTACAATGCGCTCTCTGTTGTAGCCGTGGGACAAACGCTTAATAGTATTAAACTAATTCCAGAAAATGACCCAAGTCAACCTTAACGATATGTCAGCTACCCTAGCCACATTGTTACATCCATATAACACGAAATAGTTATTCAAAGATTTTCATTTTCGGGGACTGTTTACATTGGTATTACAGAAAGCCCCATGGAAGTTAAGCTGCATACCTTATTGTATAATCTTAATATGTATTACCCTGTTCAAATAAAGACATTACTAAGATTATTTTGGGCCTATGACAAGCAGAGTCATAATCACGTTCTCACGAATTTAAGTTTTTTGAAAGATTGCATGTCATGGTCCCGTTATTGTTGTACAAGTGAAACACATTTTATAAAGGATAACGACTATTATCAGATATACTGATAAACTCGTGCCCTACATAGATTCTTAAACATAATCGTCGTAGAAATTAATCGAATGTACGAAAATAACAATCGATAGCAATATATGCATGTCAGAATTTTAATATGAAAACGAGTGTATTTGCAATGATTTCGGTCAATAGTGATTTATTGTTGAATAATGTAAATATATCAGATTTTATCGTCACCTTAGTGCAATAAATGCATGACTTCTTATTTCATTGGTACTTATACCGTTTTGTGCAATAAGGCGGCTTAAATGTATTTTGCTTTTTTCAATAAAGCCAATAGGCATAGTTTAGATTTGACATTTAATTCACATATGGTATATTGATACATGTAATTAAAAAAATAATCACCTCATTTAAGGCATTTATTCTGGTTCTACTATATAAAGACTGTCCGAGTCACCTACAATTCTATGATAATATTATTAATACCGTATAAGCCGGTTTGGTACAATTTTTTAACGAATGTTCAGATCTCTCTTTTAAAGTGAGAGTAAATAAAACTTTATTAATAATAATATAATTAATAATATGTAATATACATTTCCATTACTGTTCATGAACAGGCTCAATCAAACCGAGCCTGCAATATTTTCATAATTGTCGTGTTCGATGGCTTTCAAAGTTCCCTTTTCATCTATAACCCAATAACAAGGCCAATATGAATTCACTTGATTAATAACATTATAGTTTAGCATGTGAATGTTGTATACGTTCGTGTATCATTGCTGATATGAAGCTACTGAAAAGAGAAGGATTTAAAATCAATAAATTAATTTTTAAGTTGCGATGCGTAAGTGTTGAATAAAAGTTAAAGTAAAAGATATTTATTGCACAACATTAATACGAATCTGAGAGACCATGCCAGGAGTAGGCCACATTTTCTGAAACAAAATGATTGGATAAATGTCAATTGACAGATATCAAAATCTGATATAAAGTTTTTAACGTGTGTGACAATGAATAACAAATTTAATATAAATTCTGAATACAACACTCAATTTCAATATAAACCCTGAATGTCAATATCAGTTGACGATGAAACTCAAGTTATGTGAACGAGGAGCACAGGTCCCAAGATCATTAAACTAAGACTGGTCGCCATTTCAGCCAATCAAATGCTTGAAATTTGAGACTGGTCACTGATATGATCTTGGGCACAGTGTCTCAGTCATGTCTCTATATAACTGAAAACAAATGTCGTAACAGCTTGATCGCTATAGAAAAATCGGTTAGTGCATGAACGTATGCCCTAATCATGACTGCATTAACAAATGTTTTATGTTTTCAGTTAAATACGAGCATTTCCTGCTGACTAATTCCGCAGACAAATCATCCATCTGTGCTTCAAGATGAAATTATTTGTAGACCAAAACTCAAGAATTTGCACACCTGATTTTATTTTAATAAATTAAAATCATCATCGATTTCATGTGTCGTTAAAATTATACTATCATGAATAGGCAGACGGACGTAATAACTCTTATATTTCTTAAAGAAAATCAAAATGTATAATGGTTTTTAAGACTTACCAGTTATAAATCCTGTATATGTCGTCAGACAAAAAACCCTTAAAATGACAGACGCAACCTTGATACTGATCTAATTTGTACGAGGCTTTATACATTTAAGACCTTTATCAATGTAATATCACTGGTTTATTGTTTAGGACTGGACAGTTTAAATCAGTACTTGAATAACTGTGTATCAATCCACATTCCTGATCAACTTTATTATCAAGTAAAAATATTTACTAGTTGTATATTAACTTCAACAATGTAACTTGAGACCTGTTTACATACATCTAAACCAAATCGATCGTAATTTGGATATCGCTGAACAAGATTTAGCAAAAAGATCAAACTACATGACGGCTCAAATATTTTGGTAATATGGCAGAAGTTAAATACTAATAGGTACTTTAAATTTAAAATATCATGTTTAATCAAATGTTTCTTTTTATAAATTTTCAACAACAGAATATTTCCCAAAGTTTATTCTTTGTTATTATAAATGATTGTGTTGTAACTTAAACTACAAAAAACCAATAAGAAGTCGATGGGTTCAAAATAAAAGCAAACGAATAGTGAACTTTTTTATGAACAGTTACAAGTTATAAGAGATATATAGGCCTGCAAATTGGTAAATCGACCTGACCAAGGAGACAACGTTTGAGAGGCTTTATTCTTATCTGTAAGATTTGTCCGTTTTCCTTTAATGATATTACATAGATAACCTCGTTAAATAGATCACAATAGAAACATAGGACTGCGGTACTGTCACAAGTTCTGTTGATGTTTAAACATCTTTATAGCACAAGTCTGAGACCTCAGCTTCTTTGGAAACTTGTGTCATAAGCTCCACACAATGTATTCTATGTACTGTAACGCACTTGTTAAAATTGTCAACTGATTTGTGTTTGTTAGTAGACTATCACTAAAACATACGTTTAGCTTGATATAGGGTTGTAGGCTATTAAACGCTTGAGTAAATGTATACTTTGACAATTAATTGTATCTTCTAAACATTTAAACTGTCGTTACACCGATTCATGAGCATAAGATAACGTCTCAGTTTCGTGTGCGATACCCTTCTTTTCAATGACCTTACTTTTGCAAAGGGAATTCGACAAAAATCAATTTAATTGTTCCAAACAACCTTTCGCGAACAAATATCACGTGATACTTTCCGGTCACTTGGGAAATACTAAATTTCTTTCTCTTAACATTTTTAAGCACCATCGTAGGAGTAATAAACCGCCGACTAAGCTTTATGGTAATTCTCCTATAAATAATCTAAATTGCACTATGGCGGCCGTAAAAAGTCTCCCCATACATACAGTTCATAATCTTATCAGTAAATTATCGGTCTTCAGGGACATGCAGCGATGATTACGTTTAAGGGTTATAAGCTTAACCGTTTGGGTGGTTAGCACAATAGGTAACGTAATCGGCATTGTATGGCTAGGCGCTGTCGCCGTACGGGTTCGCTCCCCAGTAGGGGCAATATCATTTGTAACTAGGTTTGCTGGCCGACTTTTGCAGGAAAAGGCATCAGTTAAATGAAACACTAAGTTAAACATGTACAGACTGAATCAAACCGAGCCTGCAATATTGTCATATTTGTCGTGCTAAGTTGCTTTCAAAGTTCCTTTTTCATCTATGTACAATGTAATTGTTACGATTTGAGACGTAATGTAAATTTATGCAATGTTCTGAATAAATGTACAGTACATTTATCACAGAATTTTGATTTCCTGGCAGTGTATTAGAGTACACACTTCCAATTTAAAAGATAATTTAGATAAAACTGTTCTGTTCTTAAGGTTTGTTAGTGTATACTGGAATATTAAATGACTGCAACACCAGATTAAGCAAATGATGTTTATTCTGTGATTGGAACTCAGAGACTGGCCTTAAAGCAACAGGCATGTATGTATATATCAACAACGATGCTTGAAAGATAGTCCATGCATTACTTATAGACAACGTATTCATAAGCATGCAAGGGTAGTCAATCTTGTAACAAAAACAGTTTAACTTCCTTTCTATGAAATTACCATAAAACACCCCTCTTGTTTCGTAAACGAAAGACAATTAATCTAGGTAAGTCACAAAATCCATCATAGCTCTTATAAAGAGGATAAACCGAAACCGCCTAAAACTGTTGAAAAAGCTTCTGTCTAACTGGTAGGCAATCGCATCATTGAATGATTGCAAAGAATTATTTAAAATAACTTATTATAAGATTTTTATAAAAGAAAAAAATGAATATTTGGTAAATGATTATGTACCCGCTTTTGACTGTTCTCTTTCTTTTTTCCGCTATCTTGATAAAATGTCTGTGGTTTTACACAAGAATGTAAAGAATTGAATGGCTATTTCATAAAAAGAAGTGATACTGTTTCTTATTATGTTTCAAGTTTGAAGAGTATACTTCGGTTCAAAACTGAGAAATTGTAATAATATGATTGGTTTTGGTTAGAAAATGGGTTAAGTGTAATAATAGGTGAGAATCATTCTTTAAGGACTTTATATATCAATATTTGAGTATCCTTGATTTGGGATATAAGATACAAATCATTTCATCTTGAGAAGCATTGATTTATGACATAATATGCCTACAAGTAAGATGCCTTGGTTTATAAAATACAGCTACAGATTAGTGACATTAGTAAAAGAATTTACCATCAGATTAGTGACATTAATTTAAGACTTAACCAACAGATTAGTTACATTAATTAAAAAAAATACCGTCATATTAGTTACATTTATTAAAGAATATACCAACAGGCTAGTGGCAAAATTACAAAAATACCGACAGATTATTTATTAAAGAATTTACCAAGAGGTTAGTGCCATTTATTTAAGAATTTACCGACAGGCTAGTTGCAATACTTAAAGAATTAACCATCATGTTATTGACATAAATTAAGAAGGTAATGTAACAACAGATGAATGTGATTGATTTGTTATCTCGTGTCATTTTAAACAGCTGAGGATCGAACGAGAAACTAGATGATTTATCTACTTAATTGAACTTTCATTTACAAGCAGCCTTCGGCATCAGAGAAAATGTAACGAGGGTGTGCCCCGTTATAAGTTTGTTATATTATCAACTGATTACATGGAGAAATACACAATGGTCTGCTATTTAACAAATCAGGTCACAATTCTCTTATCTAGTCCATAAAACTATTATGGGGATGAAATGGCCTCGATAAAATGTCAGGTCTCGTATATAATTCTATACATCATTGAAAATTCATTTTTGCGGAGTCATTTAAATTAACGGATTGGGAACTACGATTTACTGCTCCGGAGAAGCAATGTAGTTTTTAATTAACATAATATTTCTTGCCATAGATGATTTTTTCCTAACTTATCTTTAAAATTTCCAGTATAAGATACAATTAATTTTAAAACTTTTAAACATGTTCTATCGGCGATCCTTTGCACACATAACATTTTTTTGAGAATAGCCAGAAACGAATTTAAATAGAAACTTAACGTTTTCCTAATCGTTTCAGTTCTCATCCAAGCTCACCGCATATCCGAACTTGAAAGAGAAGTCGTAACGCTTAAACAAAGATGTCCTGATCAACCATCAACTGATCACATTCACCAAAATATTCGAGATCCTCGGACTTATAACAAGAAGAAAAACGTTAAGTTTACCAGTCAAAACTATCCGCCAAAAAAGACAGAATGGAAAACTGAGCAAATTTCCAATATATCAATTAACAACGCAGAAAAGGGGAACGCAAATGTATTTATAAATTGGAAACACACCAGTAAAGCAGGATCAAGAGCGAGGTCAGCACGTAACGGACTAGACAATAATCCACTGGATCATCCGAACAACAGAGTAGCTTTCCAAGCATCCATTGCTGCAAGCGGAAAAGTCATTGTCCTTAATGAACATTCCACTATTATTTTCGATACATTATCTTTAAACATCGGTGGGGCATATCAGTCTACAAGAGGACAATTCATTGCTCCAAGAGCTGGAGTTTATATCTTTGCAACAGCGGTATCAGAATTTGCATCCAACACAGGTATCCATCTTGACATCGAAAAGAATGGTTTGGAAATCGCTGGATGCACCGCATCTGTATCAGACGGACAGCTGCATCAATGTTCCGTGAACGTTGTTGTCCACTTGGTGGCAGGCGATGAAGTGTCAGTTAAGATAGAAAGACGTAGCCATATATCCATCTATGGAGATAAACTCACAAATTTCATGGGATTTTACTTTACCCCTTATAATAAAAACAATGACCACTAAATTATGATTAACTTAGAGCGATGTTTTCTACATGCTCAAAGTAGATGGCACTGCCCACTTTGATTTCATATCAAAACTATGGGATGAAGGAAGATCCAATCACTACTCAAATTATATGAAAATTCGAATAAAAGATTCACTAACAACACATCTGTAACAGTTTAAAACACGTGCTTTAAATATATCGATTTAATTAACATGATGCAATTACAATGTACACATCGTTATATACATTGTTACTCGAAAGGATATCTACGTGTATAACGCCACTTTATAATACGTGTTCATGTGTTGTTGTTTTTTTTAAATCAAAATGGTTCAATAGTAATATCCATTACAGATTACAGATAGAAATCGTTTCCTTAACCATTGGTAAACTTTTAATTTTGAACTCTTCTTCAAAAAGTAGTGGTCTAAATATGTAAAGATTAAACACAGATGTTTCAGACTAGGTTAAGTGACAAGGAAAGATCATTTTACAAAGATCTGAATGTTTCTTCACTTGCGAAGGAAAATTTCTTGGGTTAATGTGTTTATGAACTATAAGGTAGGGGACTTGTTTGTTATTAATATTTATATCAATTACTGTACAAGTGGATATTTTCGCTGGCGTAAAAGTTCGCGTTTTGTGTTTTGCCGGGGTTTCTCGTGCGGAAAGTTTCGCGGAAAATTGATTTCATAAGTTTATAAATTTACACGTCTTTATATATACTATGACTTATTTGTTCGTCAAGAAATTGCATGGTAGAAATTGAAAGAAGTCTTCCCAAAAGTCTTCCAAAAAGTAAATCGATTAGCAGATCTAATAGACATATCAGTGCATGGGCTTAAAATGAAGAACAAAATAAAACACTTTAACACAATATGTTGGAATGCTTTTCCGTGCGTCCGTGAAGAGCTATCTCAAATTACGAGTATGTGATTTGTCATGCTGCGTAAAATCTAATTGTATCCAACACAGGTCCTAGGCTAAGTGGCTTCAATCACTAAATCAAAAGAACTTTAAGGAATAAAACAGTTACGGTTGTCTGAAATCATTGCGGCGGAGTCCAGAATTTAAAATCATGACAGAAATAGTCAACGATGCTGGACGTTAGTGTATCATTTAGTCATTTAAGCATGTCAAGATAAAGAGACCAGACAGTAATTGCTCTGAAAATTCACATTTTGTAATGTGATGAAAAAGACATAACTAGAACCTGGTTTAAACCCCAGTGGCACTGACCGTTCAAAGGCGTTAACCCAAGGGTTCTCTCTTTCGTTAATTGTTTGCGGTGTTTTTTTTAAATAATTATTAATATAAACAAATGCTCTGTTTCCCTCTCTTCTTTTTCGCTGCGTTGAGAGGCTGTGTTTTCTGAGTGTGGCTATTCCGGATATGCATATTTTATTTAACGAAAAACAAGTTTAAGAGGAAAACAAAAAACAATTTTAAAAAGAAATTTTTTTTTTTAAAAAGATCTTTGTTGCGGCATCGAAAACTTACACACACTACCATCGTGACCTCTCGGTCGCAATAGACATTTAAATAAGAATGCTTATCGAACGAATTGTAGAGATTATAATCAAACACAGGTTTAATTTTAAGACAACTTTGAAATTAAGATCTGTAATACATATTAGCATAAAGAACAAAAGTAACCAAATAGTAAGTAATTTAACTCTACAATCTACGTTTTAACAAAATAACGGAGAAGCATGATCGTATCAACATAAAAGCATTCTATTTAGTAACCATATAAGCATCTTCAGGATATTGTCCGAGTCGTGCGAGGCCGCATAAAGTCACCACTTGTGCTGCTGACCTTAATTGTGTACATGAAATGCTGAAAATTGGCAAAGTTCATGAACGGAATGTGGTTTTGAATGAGTTTAATCGAAACATATTTCCGTCCCGTTATGACCAATATCTAGCACGAGAAAAAGTCATGTGTTTAAGATAAGAATATGTTTATAATGTCTGTTAGTTTTGCTTAGGCGTATATACGCTAATAAATAAAGCAAAATGACGGACGCAAAATGTGTCACGTTAATAATAACTTACATATTTGTAAACAAAATGTCTGCTTCCGAAGTTACTGTAACGGACTGGGAATCACGCTTTGCTGCTTTGGAGAAACTAGGTATATGAAATTGTATTTTAACGCCCTTTTACTCATTTTACGTTTCTTTAATTTCAAATTAAAAATTGGTTCTTTTGTTAAAAGGAAACATAAATGATAAAAACTATAACTTACGCGTTTAGTCATAATTATGCAATAAGAAATCTCATTATCCAACAACAAGCACCGAATTTTAGACTGACTGTACTGCACCTCTTGATCAACAGAAACCATTGACAACCATTAGCGATTTGTCTCGAACTTCAAGTATTAAGAAAAAGTTCGAAAAAATCGGGAATTATACCATTGCAATACTGCAACGTTCGACTAAATTCAACGTAATTATAACGAATTGCCCTAAAAATCTTACATCTAAGGCCCCAGTTACACAGACGGTAGCTGTAATCGGTTATTTTATTTTAAGTTTTTCGCTGTTTTGATCGATTGTCATGCGTTATTTTATTTCTGTTATTCTGTGTAAACAGCCATCGGTATTTGACGAGTGTTCAACGGGTTAAACAAATATTTCATGGGTTGTTGGTACACTATAATTCTCCTTTTTTGTATCGGTGGTGAGTATAAGTTAATTGGTTGCTTATCGGTAGCCCATCGGATAAATCGGTTGTAGACAGGTTGTCGATAGGTGATATCGGTTTTCGACAGGATGTCGATCGGTGATGATCGGTTGTAGACAATTTGTCGATCGGTTATTTGTAAAATATTTTCTCCTAACGAGAATTTTAAACATGTCTAAAAGCCCGATCGGTAATTTTTCACCGACGAAACTCTTATTTCCCCAATAGCAATTGTTAGGTGGCAAACAGTTGACCAATAGTTGATATCGGTGGTAAATCCTTTATCATCGGTTCACTCCATAATTTGGCTAAAACAACCACCGATCGATCACCGATGGCTCTGTGTAACTGGGGTTTAAAATAGGATCTAATAATCTTACCTCGGAAAAGAATTACATATTCATGTTGTAATGTTGTAGATTTATAATATTATAATTACATAAGTTCTAATATCAGTTGGTCTCGACCTACAAAAACGAGCTAAAGCAGGCAATACTGGCGATCATACAATTGAAAGTTTTAAATATGAACATAATACATGGTGGACCTAATATATAGCACAGACAATACTTTTTTGATCCATCTCAAACGAATGTATGGATAGAAGATAAGATTTGATATAGATGCATTTAATGAAGTAAACCATGGTTAATACTTTGATCGGTTTTAACATGTTTAGTGTGCTGAACTCTCCGATCAAGATTAAAACGGTTTTGATATTAACGTGTATACGTATAGATTTTTTACTCATTGGAGAAACAAAAGTAAATGATACTTGTAAAACAAACTGTAATTTGTTTTAAGTTTTAGCCCAAGATGTCCGAATATCTGAACTCGAAAAAGAAATCGTAAAGCTGAAACAAGGTTGCCCCGATTTACCAAACGACAAGACAAAACACAAGTCATTTATAGCAGGTACAGACGATCCGTCAAACGGACAACAGCTGAAACTAATATCCAAAGATAATGACAAGACGCCAAAAAGATCACGTTCAACTTTAAAACAAGGCAACAAAGCAATACCTGTTTCTCCGAGATTGCTAAACGTAAATAACCCTGTGGTAGCATTTGAGGCATCCATTTCTGAAAATGGACGGTCTGTTACGCTTAATCATGATTCAACTATTGTTTTCGACACAGCCTCACTGAACATTGGCGGAGCTTATCATCCTAAACATGGACTTTTCATAGCACCGAGGGCTGGAATATACCTCTTTTCAACATCGGTTGACTTTATGGGAGGCAACACAATAATGCACGTTGACATTGAGAAGAACGGGGAGGAAATGGCAGGAGGCATTGCAAGCAACAGCGATGGGCTACATCATCAAGCTTCAGTAACCGCACTTCTAAATCTTATTGCAGGCGACGAAGTATACGTTAGTATTGAAAGGCGTGACAGTATCACCATTTACGGAGACAAGCTCACCAGTTTCATGGGAATATTGTTGTATGCTTTGTAAAGAACAAAAAATTTTGTAGCATTAAGTTCCTCAGGTATTTTTTTTATCAAATTTAAAGAAAAAAGGGATTGAAATTTAAAACGAGTACGTGTACGTATAGGTGTAAGTCTACAATGTGTTTATGAAAACAGTATAAGGAAGGTAACTTAATGCTTGTATATGTAATTTTCCAGTCCGAATATCACTTCAAACCAATTGTAATCCTTACAATTAATCATAACGTGGTTTACAACCTAGTAACATGAATATCATTTTATAGTGTTTTCGCACGCACAAAATAAAAATGTCTACTTTTCACAACTTGTAACGAAAATAGTGAGAAGTGGATTAAAAATAAAAAAAAGCAATTATTGGGTAACTCAGTAAAAAGTGCAGAAAAGCTCGCAAAACATTGCTCATCTATAGAGACTTGTCTTTTATGAAGGCACAGAACACTCATACAAATTTCACCACGTGTAGACGCCACCTTGCCCGTCACTAACTTTCATACGGAATAGACCCTACGATTTCGACGATTCCGATTACGTTATTGCGCATGAGCAAAAGAATATACCTTGAAATTTTGAGACCTTGTCTTCCGGTTTGCAAAATACGGCTTTCCACCGTCGTGCAACCAAAGAGGTAAGCATAATGATCAACTGTAGAAGGGTTATCACCAGGCATGCAGAGCGAATAAGATTTATTCTAAAGAACTACAACTTAATAAAGCGAACACTTCAGAAATGCTAGCAAACTTTCTCGATCTAAATCTGTCAATTGAAAATGGTTACGTCACTATTAAAATATATGATAAAAGAGATGATTTTAATTTTAGTATAGTAAATATTCCGTTTTTAGACGGAAATGTTCCCCCTGCAACATCTTATGGGGTTTATTTCTCACAGCTTGTTCGCTTTTCAAGAGCTTGCAACGTTCGATGTTAATGATTTCAATGAATGTAATCTTTGCATTACAGAAAAACTTTATTGATTGCGTCGCAGGAATTGCAGGGCTAGGCGCTGTCGCCATGACGGTGCGAGTTCGCATCCAGCTAGAGGCACTATCATTTTAAAACAAGGTTACCGGTATCATAAATTAAAGAAAACCTTTTGCAAGTTTTATCGTCAATACCCCGATCTAATTCATAAATACAGGTGCAGATTAAAATCACTTTTGCAACAAGGTATTTCACAGCCAGTTTTTTTTATGGAGATTTAATTTATAAACTCTAGAAGATAGAAGGTAATGTTAATTTCTCCCGGTTATTCGTAAAAACCATCTGTAAAAAGCGCTCTGCAGGCCTGGTGATTAACCCTTCTACAATTGATCATTATGCTTACCTCTTTGGTTGCACGACGGTGGCAGGGGTTTACGATTTTATGAAGGTGTATAGGGAAATCTTTTCTTAAAAGAACATAGAAGCTCGATTTGTTTCTTTTATCCCGGTCATAATCACTGTCGTGTAACGGCTGCCCTGTTCCAAATAGTGGGTACCCTGTAGCGTTCGCAAGATGGCGACCAGTTAAGAAACGAAAAAGTATGTGCTCTTTTGTTTCCAATTTGTATACATATTGTAAGGTATAGATTTGTATACATGGATCATATAATGAAAAGGAGTGTTGATTAATTAAACAATTGCTTGCTTTATTGCCGGTGTGTCCGTTTTACCCTGTAATTGATAAAAATAAATGACCTAATTGGCTTTTTCAGAATTGAAGCGAGATCGACGACTAATTTCAGCTGTTTACTCTATGACAACTTTGTTGTTCTCGTAAAATGTGATATCCCCTTGAAGCGCCTCTAATTGCCTATCTTGTGGTATAACTATTAAACTGAACAGTTATTTTGTTTTTAAGAAAATGCGATTCAAACAAATTGTTGTTGGTACCCTGTACCGCCCCTCGGATTATAAGAGGGTACCTTGTATAGCCGTTGGATTAGTGACGAAAAAGGTACCTTGTATGGTCTACTTTTCCGTGAAAACAGCTACCCTGTAGAACTATGTTTTACTCGTTTTAAAATATTATTGTAGTCAGAACAAAATAAGTAGAATATGATTTATAAGTGAATTCCTATAAAATCTGTAATGTTATTGTTTTAATATAGATCTGCTACCTTTTCCACACAATGTGGTCCGTTGTTATTTTGTTCGATTATTCAGTTAAATGTTTAATCAAACGCACCCGTATAGCGTCTTAGTGATACAGATGCAACAAGGAAATTCCACGGTTTGGTCCACAGTATTGTTGAAATTAGTGAACCTTGTAATTTACAGCACAATACTCTATCGCTATTGGCAAGGATGAAATCATGAATGATGTCAGCGTCTTAGACCATTTGGTTCTGACGTCGTCACGGAGAATTTAAATGGCTCTGGTGCTGATTTCGAGTAACAACTGACGAGGCAAAAAGGCCTTTCATGGATATAGCATCAAATTATAAACAATGTATCGCGGTACGGGCCTGCAGTATCGCGATACGTACCGCGATATATTTTTGAAATCTTACACATGCTTTCGAAGTTAACCATCGGTTAATGAAACGTAATTAACCAGTGTGAGTATTGTAGAACAATTGTCACAGTTATCTTCGAAACAAATTGGGGTTTTAATGACTAGATGTGAATAGCTTAAACATAGCATGACCCATATATTAATGAACTTTCCGCTTACGTTCAAGAGAAAGGGTTTTCTCCACAGAGGGTCAACATTCAACCTTTTTTTTGCAGACAAAATCATTGGATTGGTCTTCGAAAACGAGTTGTAAAATGTGTAGTTCCGCCCGACCACTTGACCATAATTTTACTAGTAAAACAAACAGATTACCCGCTAACAACATAACCCATTCCTATATTCTAAAAAAGTCCGAGAGAATTTGTACTTTATAACACGAAAATGATTCCAAACTGGAGCTTTTCCTTTTTGATCTTTGCAATTCGCCCGACGTGTCTCCCAGTTGCGATGCAATCGTAAATTTGGAAGAAAGTTTTTACCGTTATTGCCGTACTATTCCGGGATCTGGTACATTCGCTGTTATAATTATCGACATTTAAACGTACGTAAAGCAAGAAAACAGAACAAGTAACGCATATAAAGTAACGTTCAACAATTTTAATAATGTAGCTACAATTTATGGACTTTTACGAATTTGCCCGAGCATACCGGTATTAGGAGACCATACCGATACAGCGTATCACCAAAGACTCGAATCGCAATATACCAGTAATAGCGCCAACATGTAGTCTTTCACATTGATCACATCTGAGTAGCAGTCCTGAGTAGTCTTCAAAAAACCTACCCACACACAAAGTTTTGGGTAGGACAAAGCAAACGCAAGTCATTGAGTGGACACCCGCCCGCCGAATCAAGAAAATGATAAAAGGTTTTCGTTGAACACCTGGTTTCAACGGCCTATAATAGTGTATTAAAAGAGAGGAAAGGAGGACTTGATTTAAAAAAAGGATTATTTGTAACGATAACATGACACAATGAACAAAAATCACAACTTCAGTGTTGCCGGCTGCATATAGGAACGGCCAGTGGTAAAGATAACATTTATAGATATACACTATGCCACATACAAATTGGCCATACAAAGAAGAAGAAATGAGTTCTACAGGGTAGCTGTTTTCATGGAAAAGTAGACCATACACGGTACCTCTTTCGACACTTATCTAACGGCTATACAAGGTACCCTCTTATAATCTTTGGGACGTCAGAACCAAATGGTCTAAGACGCTGACATCATTCATGATTTCATCCTTGCCAATAGCGATAGAGTATTGTGCTGTAATTTACAAGATTCACTAATTTCAACAATACTGTGGACCAAACCGTGGAATTTCCTTGTTGCATCTGTATCACTTAGACGCTATACGGGTGCGTTTGATTTATCATTTAACTGAATAATCGAACAAAATAAATAACAACGGACCACATTGTGTGGAAAAGGTAGCAGATCTATATTAAAACAATAACATTACAGATTTTATAGGAATTCACTTATAAATCATATTCTACTTATTGTGTTCTGACTACAATAATATTTTAAAACGAGTAAAACATAGTTCTACAGGGTAGCTGTTTTCACGGAAAAGTAGACCATACAAGGTACCTTTTTCGTCACTAATCCAACGGCTATACAAGGTACCCTCTTATAATCCGAGGGGCGGTACAGGGTACCAACAACAATTTGTTTGAATCGCATTTTCTTAAAAACAAAATAATTGTTCAGTTTAATAGTTATACCACAAGATAGGCAATTAGAGGCGCTTCAAAGGGATATCAAATATTACGAGAACAACAATGTTGTCATAGAGTAAAAAGCTGAAATCAGTCGTCGCTCTCGCTTCAATTTTGAAAAAGCCAATTAGGTCATTTATTTTTATCAATTACAGGGTAAAACGGACACATCGGCAATAAAGCAAGCAATTTTTTAATCAATCAACAATCCTTTTCATTATATGATCCAAGTATACAAGTCTATACCTTACAATATGTATACAAATTGGAAACAAAATAGCACATACCTATTCGTTTCTTAACTGGTCGCCATCTTGCGGACGCTACAGGGTACCCACTATTTGGTACAGGGCAGCCGTTACACGACAGTGATAATGCTTTTTGCTAATTTTACTCCAGGAGCTCTGGTCTCGGTAAAATCATTGAGTACCCGCCCTTTCGCTTTGCAATGCTATTAGCTTCTTATGTTTTATATGTTTGTGTGCTTTTGCATGCAACATTGTTGAGCAGATAAGTGGGTCGGACTATTTTTTCACCAAGACAACTTGTACTTGTTTTGTGATATGATAACCTGTTGCGGCAAGTGTGAGGTTGGTGAACCCCAGTGGCAATTTGATTTGCCACTGACCGTTTCAAGGCGGTAACCCCTCGTGTTCTCATTTTTTGTTAATTGTTAGTGGTGTCTCTTTTGAAACTTATCATTTAATTAACCATGCTCTCTCACTCTCTCCTTCTCGACAGTGGGGGAGGCTGTTTTTTTCTGAACGTGGAGATTCCTGATATGCATATTTCACCTTTGAATAATTGCGAAAACGGCAGCCTTTGATAATGGGTGTTAAATGTCGATGAAAATGCCTTTAAACAGTACGTTGTACGGTGCTCTGTATCTATTCGAATTTCATAATAACCACGGAAATTTAAAATTTAATATAAGGTAACTATACAACTTAGAGTCTGAAAGTTCTTTGATGGAGGAGCCCAGGGCCCAACATAGTAAAACTTAGGTTGGAGACTAGTCTCTTATCTCAAGCATCTGATTGGCTGAATGGCGACAAGACAGGTCTCTTACCTTAGGTTTGTGATCTTGGGTGTATCAGTCAAGTAACTATTGTATTCAAAACATCTTTTAAAACAGCTGTGTCAGCCACCGGATCCGAAACATGTGCTTTTACCATGACTGCATTAGCACATGCTCTTTTATTTGTTTACATTTAAATACGAGTTTTCCAGCAGACTTATTCCGTAAACAAACCATCATTGTCTCAAGATGGAATATTTTGTCGCCAAAAAACTCAAGAAACTTCATTCCTGTGTTTAATTAAAATCATTAACATTTTCTTTTATCGTTAAAATTATATTATCATGAGTAGGCAGACTGAGCCTATGAGTTTTTTCATATTTCTTTTAAGAAAATCTAAATGTATAATTATTGTTTACACTTACAAGTTATAAATCCTGTATTCGTCGACTGACAAAGAAAAACCTTTAAACGACAGACGCAACCTCGTGGGTGATCTAATTTGTACAAGGCTTTATACATTAAAGACCTTTATCAATGTAATATCATTGGTTTATTGTTTAGGACTGGACAGTTTAAATAAGTACTTGAATAAATGAGTATCAATCCACATTCCTGATCAACTTTATTATCAAGTTAAAATATTTATACTGAACAAAAATAAAAAGTATCCACTTTTTATGCTTATATTCTCATTAACATATTTTCAATTAATCAGGTACAGTGTACGCTTTGAATGGTGTTCAATTGGTTAATCTCAGTTGTTTTCAATTTCTATTGTTCATTAACATAATCTTCCACACCAAGACCTAAGCAACGGCAAGTCGAATAACAATTTATAATGGATTACAAAACACTACATATTCAATTTAAAGGGAGGTAATTGGAAATGGATGGACTATCTAGCGTAGTTTATCGAGGACTACTTTTTTATTGATGAATGTTTTATGATTTTATTGAGAGGTGGAAAGATTGATTTAATTCAAACCAATATGAATACTTTAAAGAATCACTGACTTTTTCCTGGAACCCTTATTACAAGAAAGGGAAAGATAACATGTTGTGGCTGCAGATTTTCAAGAACACTTTTTCTCTTTGCAATGAAAACAGAAATGTTAAGTTGTCCACATACAGATTTCTCAGTTTTCGTTTTCAAATTTTACAAAATTTAAGATAGAAAAGTGGATACTTTTTTTATTTTGTTGAGTATAGTAGTTGTGTAATAACTTCAACAATTTAACTTGAGACTTGTTTACATACATCCAAACAAAATCGATCGTAATTAGGATATCGTTGAACAAGATTTAGCAAAAAGATCAAACTACATGACGGCTTAGATATTTTGGTAATATGACAGAAGTTTAATACTAATAGAACTGTTTTATTCAAATTATCATGTTTATACAAATGTTTCGTCTTATAACATTTCAACACCACAATATTTCCCAAAGTTCATCCTATATTATTATAAATGATTGTAATGTTACTAAAATAGCAACAGACCCTTAACAAGTCGGTGGTTAAAAAATAAAAGCAAATAAATAGGGAATATTTTATATAAAAATATCTCAAGATTACAACTTATAAACAAGTATAAAGTAAGAAGAGAGATATTAGCAGGTAAATCGATTTACCGACCTGGCCAAGGAAACAACTTGTTAGAGGCTTTATTCTTATCTGTAAGATTTGTCCGTTTTCCTTTATTGATATAACATAGATAACCTCGTTAAATAGATCACAATAGAAACGTAGGACTACGGTATTGTCACAAGTACTGTTTCAACATCTTTATAACACAAGTCTGAGACCTCAACTACTTCGGAAATTTGTGTCATAAGCTCCACATAATGTTTTCTATGTACTGTACACACACTTGTTAAAATTTTCAACTGATTTGTGTTTGTTAGTACACTATCACTTAAAAATACGTTTAGCTTGATATTGGGTTGTAGGGTAGTACAGGGTTGAGTAAATGTATATCTATTATTATGAATAGCTGTCGTTACACCGATTCAAGAGAAAAACGTAACTTCTCAGTTTCGTGTGCGATACCCTTCTTTTCAGCGACCTTCCTTTTGAAAGGGAATTTGAGAAAATTCAATTTAATTGTTCCAAACATCCTTTCGCAAACAAATATCAGGTGATAACTTCCGGTCACTTGGATAAAAGCTAGAGTTCCTCTTAACATATTTAAGTAACATCGTAGGATTGATAAACCACCGACTAAGCTTTATGGTAATTCTCCTAAATATTATCTAAATTCCACTGTGGCGGCCGTAAAATGTCTCCCCGTACATAACAATTAATAATCGGTTTCCGGGGCCATGCATTCATGATTACGTTTAAGGGGGTTATTTGCTTAATCTTTTGGTGGTTGTCCCGGTTAATATAATAGGTAGCGTAATTGACATTGCATGGCTAGGGGATGTCGCCGTATGGGTTCGCTCCCTAGTAGGGGTTTTATCATTTGTAACTAGGTTTGCTGGTCGACTTTTCCAGGAAAAGGCATCAGTTACCTGAAAGACTAAGTTAAACATGTACAGACTCAATCAAACCGAGCGTGTGATATTTTCATGTTTGTCGTACTAAGTTGCTTTCAAAGTTTCCCTTTCATCTATGTCATTTTCAAGATTTGAGACGTAATGTAAATTTATGCAATGTTCTGAATATATTTATCAAAGGATTTTTATTTCCTTGCAGTGAATTAGAGAACACACTTCAAATTGAAAAAAATAATTTAAATAAAACTGTTCTGTTCTTAAGGTTTGTTAATTATACTGGACTATTAAATGACTGCAACACCAGATTAATAAAATGAAGTTTATTATGTGATTGGAACTCATAGACTGACCTTACAGCAACATACATGCATGTGTTATATATAAAATATAAATGATCAACGATGCATAAAAGATAATCCATGCATTGTTTATAGACAATGTATTCATAAGCATGCAAGAGTAGTCAATCTTGGAACAAAACAGTTTAACTTCTTTTTTATGAAATTGGCATTAAACCCACTCTTGTTTCGTAAAAAAAAGACATTTAATCGAGGTTAGGCTAAACCCAAAAGTCACAAAATCCATCATAGTTCTTATAACGAGGATAAGCCGAAACCGCCTAAAACTGTTGAAAGAGCTTTTGTCTAACTGGTAATCGAATTACATCATTGTATGATAGCACAGAATTACTGTACTGTAATACACATTTAAAATAACTTAAGAAATCATTTCATACAAGACCAATTGAAAATTTGGTAAAAGATTATGTACCCGCTCTTGACTGTTCTCTTTCCTTTTTTCCCATATCTTGATGAAATGTCTGTGGTTTTACAAAAGAATATAAGGAATTGAATGGCAATTTCATAAAAGGAAGTGATACTGTTTCTTATTATGCTTCAAGTTTGAAGAGTATACATAGATTCCAAACTGAGAAATTGTAATAATATGATTGGTGTTGTTAGAATATGGGTTAAGTGTAATAATAGGTGAGAATCATTCTTTAAGGACTTTATATATCAATATTTGAGTACCCTTGATTTGCGATGTAAAATACAAATCATTTCATCGTGAGAAGCATTGATTTATGGCATAATATGCTTACAAGTAAGATTCCTTGCTTTATAGAAAAATGCTACAGATAAATGACATTTCTTAAAGAATTTACCATCAGATTAGTGACATTAATCTAAGACTTAACCAACAGATTAGCTACATTAATTTAAAAAAATTACCGTCATATGAGTGACATTTATTAAAGAATTTACCAACAGGCTAGTGGCAAAATTAAAAAAAATACCGACAGATTATTTATTAAAGAATTTACCAACAGGTTAGTGCCATTTATTTAAGAATTTACCGACAGGCTAGTGGCAATACTTAAAGAATTAAAGAATTAACCATCATGTTATTGACATTAATTAAGAAGGTAATGTGACAACAGATGAATGTGATTGATTTATTTTTGTGTCATTTTAAACGGCTGAGGATCGAACGAGAAACTATATGGTTTATCTACTTAATTGAACTTGCATTTACAAGCAGCATTCGGCATCAGAGAAAATGTAACGAGGGCGTGCCCCGTTATTAGTTTATTATATAATCAACTGATTACATGGAGAAATACACAATGGTCTGCTATTTAACAAATCAGGTCACAATTCTCTTATCTAGTCCATTAAATTATTAAGGGGATGAAATGGCCTCGATAAAATGTAAGGTCTCGTGTATAATTCTATACATCATTGCAAAATTCTTTTTTGCGGAGTCATTTCAATTAACGGATTGGGAACTACGATTTGCTGCTCTGGAGAAACAAGGTAGCTTTTAATTACCAATATATTTCTTGCCATACGTGATTTTTTTGGAATTTCCAGTATTAGATATAGTTAATGTTAAAACTTATAAACATGTTCTATCGGCAATCTTTTGCACACATAGCATTCGTTTGGGAAAAGCCATAACAAATTTAAAACATTAATAGAAATAGAAACTTAACGTTTTGCCTAATCGTTTCAGTTCTTATCCAAGCACACCGCATATCCGAACTTGAAAGAGAAGTCATAACGCTTAAACAAAGATGCCCTGATCAACCAACTGAAAAGATTCACCAAAATTATCAAGACCTTCGGACTTATAACACAAAGCAAAACGTTAAGTTTACCAGTCAAAAATATCTGCCACACAAGACCGAATGGAAAACTGAGCAAATATTCAAATCATCAATTAACGACACAGAAAAGGAGAAAGCAAATGAAAATGTCAATTGAAAACAAACCAGTAAAGTAATATCAACAGGCAGGTCTGCACGTAACGTATCGGACAATAACCAACTGGATCACAAAACAATAGAGTAGCTTTCCCAGCATCTATTGCTGAAAGCGGAAAAGTCATTATCCATAACGAACATTCAACTATTATTTTCGATTCAGTATCTTTAAACATCGGTTGGGCATATCAGTCTTCCAGAGGACTATTCATTGCTCCAAGACCTGGATCTTATGTCTTTGCAACAGCGGTATCAGAATTTGCATCCAACACAGGTATCCATCTTGACATTGAAAAGAATGGTTTGGAAATCGCTGGATGCGCTGCGTCTGTCTCGGACGGACAGCTGCATCAATGTTCCGTGAACGTTGCTGTCGACTTGGTGGCAGGCGATGAAGTGTCAGTGAAGATAGAAAGACGTAGTCATATATCCATCTACGGTGATAAACTCACAAGTTTCACGGGATTTTTACTTTACCCCTTATAATTAAAACAATAACCACTAAACTATGATTTACTCAGTGAGATTTTCTACATGCTCATAGTAGATTGAAGTACTCCCTTTTGTTTTCATATCAAAACTATGGGAAGAAAGAAGATCGAATGACTACTTAAATAATCCTAAGATTCACCAACAACACTTCTGTAACAGTTAAAAACACTTGCTTTCAATATTTCGATTTTATTAGCACGATGCTATTACCCAATGTAATGCATTATGCATACCACTTTGGTTGCACGACGGTGAAGGTTTATGGGGAAATCTTTTCTTAAAACAAACTTGCTGATTTTACTCCAGGAGCTCTGGTCTCGGTAAGATCATTGAGTACCAGCCCTTTGGCTTTGCAATGATATTAGCTTCTTATGTTTTATATGTGTGTGTGCTTTTTCATGCAGCATTGTTGAGCCGATGGGTGGGTTGGAGATATTTCACCAAAACAACTTGTACTAGTTTTGTGATATGAGAACCTGTTGGGGCAAGAGTGAGTTTGGTGCACCCTAGAACCTGGTTAAAAGCCCCAGTGGCAATTTGTTTTGCCACCGATCATTTCTAAGGCGGTATCCCCAAAGATTCTCGTTTTTGTTGATGTTTGTGGCGTCCTATCTGAATTGACATACTTATAACAAACACGCTCTCTCTCTCTCTCTCTCTCTCTCTCTCTCTCTCTCTCTCTCTCTCTCTCTCTCTCTCTCTCTCTCTTCTTTTTCGCTGCGTGGGAGGCTGTGCTTTTTGAGTGTGGCGATTCCTGATATGCATATATTACTTTGCCATTGTGTCGGTATACGGAAATGCTGAAAGTTGGCAAAGTTCATGGACAGAAAGAGGTTAAACATGCGTTTTATGGTAACAAATTCAGCCCTTTCAATTTGACATTTAAGGGTTGTCTTCAGCCGTCAATGCACTGTCATCGGTAAAAATACAAATATCAAAATCTCTGTCACGGCAAAATGCAGTTAAATAAAACAATCAAGCATTATTTCTGTATTTGTACTTTCCATACGTTAAGAAAGGTAAGGACATGTAGAATAGTTAAGAAAAATAGATAGACTTAAGGGCTTACCACACTCCTCTTAATCCTGTAAATCGATAAAAAGAAAATTATCAAAATCTCAATAACGGCAACATGGCGTTCAATGAAACTTTGCACAAATGTATGTTATTAATGTATCTTTTTTTGCATATGATAAGACACGTTAGAACAGTAAAGAAAAATAGCGAGATCTTAAAATTCCCCCAATTTCTATTTACATAAATTAAAAAAAAAACTAAACAACACAAAATATCATTTTAAATGCCCACATAAGTAATATGACACTGACAACAATTTATTGTGTCCTCGTGACTTACATATGTAAACTTTACGAGATATTAGTAAAAGTGTGTTGGACCTTCAATTTCCTGGTTGCTTCCTGGTCGCGAAAACGGATGACAATCACTGATTTCTCTTTTAGTAGTTGAAAGTTTTTTATACAAAATAAACAACATTTTTTGTCAGTAACATTGCACTCACGTGGTAATTTAAAATTATATTTTGTTTCGCTTAGTAAATAGAATTTTAAGGAATTTTAAGGTCTAGCTTGTTTTCTTAACTATTTTAACGTGTCTTACAGTATGCAAAATAAAGATACAATAGGAACATTCATTTGTGCAAAGTTTCATTGAACGGCATGAACAAAAGTTAAAAACAAAAAAAACTATTTTAAATAGCCGCATGCGTTTTTTACCCTGACAACAAGTTGTTGTATCTTGTTTTAAAAGAACTTTCAATTATTAAGATATATGAAAATGAAACTTTGAAGACCTTTGAACACGACAAACACGAAATATTGCAGGCTCGGTTTGATTTAGCCTGTTCATGGGCAGTAATGGAAATGCGCATTACTGTCCAAGCCGCCTAGCCCCGGATTGAGCGCAATTCAATAATTACACCAATGAACAGTACAATTTTGATCCATTCCAAACGATGGTATGCAGATGACGATGAACATGGAACCTTCAATGCGGTATTTTCAGATTAATACCATTCCAGTTCAGCGGCGTATGGTCCCCGGGAAAAAAGAATAGTTTTGCCCTAAACGAGAAAACAATGGGCGGAACTAGAGTTTTAACTGAAAAGATTTGTGAGAGGGGATGCGAGAATATAAATATTGCATATCACAGACAACGCAAAAGGCAAAATTTAAAAAGCAGGAAGTATATCCTAGGGGGTGATTGAACAATATCTAAATTTACATTGGCTGGGATATTGAAACCACCCATCTTTAAACTGACCGAAATATAAAAAAAACAAAAGTAAATTAATAAGTACTATTAACATAGTATATAAATATCGTGCTCGACGAACTTCAAAGGACGTATCTGATAACAGCACTGATAAAATGTACGGAGAGACTTTTAACAGCCGCCACACGGCACAAAAAACGCTACTGTGATATTGAAATATATGAAAAGGTAACTTTCAAGACCTTCGAACACGACAAACATGAAAATATTGCAGGCTCGGTTTGATTGAGCCTGTTCATGGGCAGTAATGGAAATGCGTATTACTGCCTATTGTTGTCAATATCATATCACTCATGTGAGAATTAAAATGAAGATTTGTATTGATTAGTTTTTTGTGAATTTATGAAAATAAAGTTTTAAGGACTTGTTTTATAACGATTCTGGTGATGTCAACAAGACAAAATAGGGACACATAAATGTGTAAGTATTTAGGTATATCATAAAAGTCCCCATATACACTTGACAACTTTTCTAAGTATACCCCTTCGTACTGGGGTATTATTGGCTTGATAGTCGAGCTATTGCCCGAAAACTTTCAAAAACAAAATGCAATTAATACTAACTAACTTATAAACAGAACATTTTTCAAGATAGCAGACAACTGACTGCTCACAATCATGTAGAACACTGACACCCACGGAATACAAAGTCACAATATCAGTTAATAACGAGTATGACCACCTTCAGTGGTCAACGATTTAATCGCGAAACTATTGTTGCGGATTTTTATTATCGTGGTGAATCAGTTATAATGCTGCGGGCTGGTGTGTCAATGCACAAGAGGACTGCAGCAGTTTTAATTCAAGGAAACTAAATTTCTGAAGAATATCAGCGACAAGTCATTGTTCCGGTTGTCCTTCCAAGTCATCAAGCATATAGGTGCATTCAGTTAATGCACGATGGTGCATTGTGTCATCGTACGGCAAACAACAGACGTTTTCTTGAGGTGAACACCGTCAAAATATTTCTATGGTGCGCTAAAACTCCGGATCTTGAAAGAGGTGTACGAAACAGGATGGGCCAACCATGCAGTCTTCGCCAACTTGGCAATGCGCTCCTTTAGAATGTGCTTAAGAATCCGAAAAGGAGTCATTCAGAACTGTATTCGCTCAATGAAATCAATGTGTATTGCAGTAATACGCGCTGTTGGCATGGTTGGTGGGCATACTCTTTATTCACTGATGTGAATTTGTATTCTGCGGGTACCAGCACTCTAAATAATTGTGAGAAGTCAGTTGTCTGTAATTTTGAAAAAATGTTTTATTAAAAATCAGTTAGTATTTATTGCATGTTTCATTGAAAGTTTTAGAGCAATAGTTCAATTATCAAACCAGTAATGCCCCAGTACGAAGGTGTATACTTAGAAAAGTTGTTAAGTGTAGAACCCTGATTTATCAGCAGTGGTAAAATTTTGACAGCATGGGTGCGAAATGTTGTTTTGTCATTTCATTTAGCGGGGACAATCGTCGAACAAAGCCCGAAATGTGTGTTTCAGGCGTGTATAAATGTTAAATGTTATATTTCTTAAACAGATAGAGCATGTCATGGGAACATTTGTCATGGAACAGATGATGTCGATACTTGAAATGAGGTCATAAAGATGAGCAGGCGACGATGCTTTTGTAATATCTGTGCAGTAAATAAACATTTTATAGCTGAAATGTGTAAGAACATCACCTAATAATTAAATAAAATAATCGATAGTTGCTTCCATGTACTGTGGAAACTAAAATGTCAAAAATATCTCCGAAGATTCCTTTCTCAACAATACTGGGTGAACTTCTAAGGTTGACTCTTGATTTGAGTGTGAAAATTGCTGTTTTAATGTGATAGATAAGTTAATAGTATATAAAATGTAAAATATCAAAGGTTTTACTCTATTGATAACACACAATCAATTACTGATAACTTGTCAGTCACATGATCGTGATATAATGCTCATATAAAATGACACATAATGTTACATAGGAATCTGTTGACACTCAAGGTTTCCATTATCACATTTCAGTGTGGAACGATCATTTAAATATTACCATTATTATTTTGTTTCCCCAATATGGCATTGTGATACCAAAGTTCTAATTGGTCATTAATTGTATATGTTTACAATGTATGCTAGTTTCGTTTCTTCCCTACGTCAAGAGAGGTTGTGGAAAGAACTGTTTTGTCTTGAAATCAATCATTTAATGTCTTTTTAATCATTATTGATTGTTTTCTTAAATGAATCCAATACCATTTTCTTACACCGCAGGGTCAAAATAAGAACAGTCTTTAATTGAAAGGGAGGTAATTTTAAAATTGGATACTTTGGAAGGTTTTTTTAAACAAATGTGCTGTTGATTAATCAAGTTTTCTGTTTTTCCTACTTATGAGGAGGCCTATTAAAATAAAACAAGGAATTTAGAGCATATTTCTGTTTGCTTGACCTTTATATGCAAGAAATGCATTTTAAGCAAAATTAAGGATAACTCTCGCCAAACTGTTCCAAGGTCAATTATTACCAGATTAAAGCTTAAGTTGAAGACTGTTGTTGGCATATGATTATAAATAAAGAGCTAATTCAATGTCTCTCTAATAAAAAATTACGGCCAAAAAGTGACCAATTAGAACTTTTGTTGAGTGTACATATTTATCTGTTAAATATTATTATACTGTTGTTTTTTTTAAATAAGATTTTCTGTGTTTTTCTATGAAAACAACTAAACATACACTTATATTTACATACAACACAACAAGCTTTACTTAGTTAATAAATTCTACCTTCATATGAAAATAATTCTTAATCAACAATTAAAGTGTTTTAATCAACTTGCATAAAAGTTTTAATCAACTTACCTAAAAAGACACAAATAGTTCCTTTTCCAAATTTTGAAGTTTATTAATCTTTACTGTAAGAAATCCAAATTCAAAGTGATTCCTACTGGGAGGGAACTGCTAATTTAATTGTTGCGTTACCACTAATAACCAATCAAAATAATTGTTACAAAAATGTATAAGATAAATTAAAATTTAGACCAAACAAAATTAAACGCGAAATCCTGAGGACGCTATAAAAATCCAGCCCCTGGACCGAATCCACAAGTGCGTGTCATTATCGCGTCTTAAGATGATTAATTTTTTAACTTAAACTCGAAATAAAATATAAGTTGCGAAAACCAAAATACATAAAATTTAGTGTTATGCAATTATTATTATTATTATTATTATTATTATTATTATTAGAAGTAGTATAATACCAGCTGCTTAGAAACCACTGTATTTTAAAATCGTAAATTAACCTTGTCAACATCTGAATGATCATTGAAGAAAATATAAATTATTCCAGAATTTAAAATAAAAATATAAACAAAAGGGGGTAAGGGGGTATCTGTTGACAGAAGTGTTAGTAGATGTCATCAACAGACATATACTTACTGAGTTAATCGAGAATATGATGATATGATGATTGTGTCATTTCATGTTTAAATTTAAAACTGTTTGAATTTTATTTGACATTGTAACCAAATTATAGATCTTAGATGACCACTTTTCTAACTGATCTGTAATGTCAATGGCACAGGCATAATTTGAAGGTTAAATAATAATCGGGTTAATAACTTTAAGTAGACTTATATACAAATAAACCAGGTCTTAAGGTTTTACCAACTGACCTAGTTATTAACTAAAGCTGACTCCAAAAGCATCGAGACAAAACTTACACAAACATTTTTCGAAATTTTGTGGTAAACAGATAAAACTTGCGACCCTACTGTTAACAAGGTGTTTTAATTTGACCTAGTGACCAAGTTGAAGACTAACAAGTTGAACCAGTTACGAAAAGTATCTAGAAGACATCGAAACAAACATTCTGACCATTTAACATTTTTAAGGGTAGCAGAAAATCAAACAAATAATACATAGTTAAAGGTAACAACAAATATAACTAACAAAAGACATTACAGACGACAAGTGGACGAAACAATAATACAAGGGAAAGCTGGGTAGGTTAACACCTTCGAACGCTCAGTTGCAACTCAAACATATACGTTGCTAGGGGACACTGGTTCAAAGAAATTCATAACTAACACTTAGTTAACATTATAATAATGTCTAAGCTTTCAAGTAGACATTGCGTTTTCATAATAAGTAAACTATCTATATACAATCGCATAGCCTTGGACAAGACATGAACTAGAGCAAGTAGAAGCACTAGACCATATACCTGGTTTGAATACCTCAATCAACAATTAGCATATATATTGTACAAAACAAGCAAAATAACATACACAAATCTTTTAAATCACACAATCTGGAATTTCTTATACTTAAACCATAAACAATGTTGTTGTTGTGTTGTTGTTTCTTTTCAGTGTAATCGACACGCAAGCACGTTCTGCTATGAGTTGCTGCAAAACAATTGTTCCATTGTCAACTGTTCACTTCTATAAGCCATTCATTAAGCTCGTTTTTTCAAACATTTATCTCGATATTTATTAAATAAGACTAGTAAATATAAGACTATTGAAATTGTCCCGGTAATATTTCGCGTTGATCGAGATTTGGAAATGATCAGAGTTTTGTTTAAGTCGGTGTGAAGGTTTGTGAAAAAGCTTAAATGTTGTTCATTCCGATACGATAACAATAGAGTAAGTACAAAATGACTGGAGGACTCAATGAATGGATACACTAATATTTTCTGATAAAATTTAACTCGTAAAGCTCATAAAACAATGCAACAATAGTTATTAAAAACTCTGATATATGTATTTGTACAATTGCGTTTCACCAAAGTATCAAATAAATTCGCTTATGGACAGAGTAAAATACTTAAAACAAGAGACCGTCAAAGACTGGTGATGCTCCGGTATGGAATGGGTTCTGAGACGAATTTTAAAATGGTGTAGTACTATAAATTTAGACATAATCAAATCTGTAACTATGAAGGTTGAAGGGAAATACTTTGACCTTCAAGGTAGCGACCCAAATGTTGCGCGCGACACGTCGTCTCTTATGGTGATCATTTCTGTGAAATCATTTTAAGATCCGACTTTATATATTAACAAAGTTTTGGGCCGGAAACGATTTTGCTTTAAGATCAAGCTGTGACCTGTGACCTGAACCTTTAAGGTAGCGACCCAAATGTTGCGCGCAACACGTCGTTTCATTATGCTGATCATGTCTGTGAAATTATTTTAAAATCCAACTTGAAATTACAAAGTAATGGGCCGGACACGATTTTTCTAAAAGGTCATGCTGTGACCTGGACATTCAACGTAGCGACACAAATGTTGCGCGCGACACGTCGTCGCATTATGTTGATCTTGTCAGTTAATTTTATTTTAAATCCGACTTCAAATAACAAAGTTATGAGCCGGACACGATTTTGCTACAATGTCATGCTGTAACCTGAACCTTGCGACCTAAATTTTGCGCGCGACACGTCGTCTCAATATGCTGATTATGTCTGTGAAATATTTGTTAAACCCGACTTCAAATAACAATGTTGTGGGCCGGACACGATTTTGCTACAAGGTCATGTTGCGACCTTTATCTTAAAGGTAGCAGCACAAATGTTGCGCGCGAGACGTCGTCTCATACACAGGGAAAAGAAGAGTTTTTAAACATATAAGTCTAAAGTATATAAGAAGGGATATGAGTTCAATATGACCATTTCATATAGGACCCTTACCAAAATGTTGCTATCCTAGTTATTTCATGGGTTAAATGCATCAGATGTTGTCTATCAATTGCTAAGCGTTTTTTCTTCATATACAAATAAAGCTGTTTTCAATAGAAGAAGAATTTAATAACAATTTATTTTTAACTGTAAAATACTTAAATTACGAAATTCATTTAGTCCGACACGGGTTCGTACACTCGACATCCACGAGTAAAACGGTTCTTCCTCGCAGTAACTCGGCGAAATTTTTGTTCCGTTTAACAATGCCACTAAATATCCCCCACTAACACACAACGTTCCGTCATAATACATGTACAGCGAAACAATCCTGTAATAGTCCAATTTCACGATTCTGCTTTAAAATTGTCTGAACGCAGCCATCTTACTAGTCACGTGATCAGTAGCCTAATCGTCTTTGAAAGGAGCTGTTTCATTGGAAGGTATGTTGTTCCCGGATTTCATCCGTTTTTTTTCCATTAATATATTACTGACGCCGGTCGGTAGTATTTCGTAAACACACCCGCGAATGTTTAAAACTTTATTCATCAAGTTTTAGTCTTGACTTTTCAACAAAAAATGATCGTTACCTGGTAAGTATGTAATGCATCACCTGAATGTTTTTAACAAAGGTCTGTTTCAGGGTAAAACAACCTGTTACCATGCAGTGTTCATGAATCATTAACACAAAGTTTTCCATAACTGCCCATGAACAGGCTCAAAGAAACCTGCAATATTTGTGTATTTGTCGTGTTCGGTGGCTTTCAAAATTCCATTTTCATGTAGAGTTTTCCATTATCATTTCCATTCCATAAACAGGCTCAATGAAACCAGCAATATTTTCATATTTGTTGCGTTCAGTGTCTTTCAAAGTTCCTATTTCATCTTTGTGATTTATATACTGTGAACAGAACCATTATTTACACTGTGAGCAGAACCATTATTTACACGGTGAACAGAACCACTGAGCATTTGGTTTGCTGCATTTTATTTCACAATTTAGTGTTTTTTAGACCTGCACATTTGCGATGAAACCAGGAGTCACAGGAATCACATCGAATCCATTGGTCATTTGTGTCGCTTAAAAAGTTTTTGAAACTACTGGCAAAAAATTATTTTGGTCTATAAAAAATTCAAATGACGTTTTGAAGAAACTTAAATCAAATAATTTTCAAGCGTTCTGTTTGTCTACATATGATTTTTCCACCTTGTATACTTCTCTCCCTCATAATTTAATAAGAGACAAGCTAACCAGTCTCATTGAAAAAACTTTTGCTAGAGAAAATAAAACATTTATTGCTTGTAATGAACATGGGGCATTTTTTACAGATGGTTCGTATGATAATTATACTTCATGGACCTGTCAAGACCTTATCCAGGCGCTCACATTTTTATTGGATAATATTTATTTGAGATTTGGTACCTCTATTTATAAACAAGTAATAGGCATTCCAATGGGTACTAATTGTGCACCCCTTGTTGCTGATCTGTTTTATACTGTTATGAAAGAGATTTTATGTTATCTCTTTCTACCGAACATCAAGATGATATTATTACAGCTTTTAACAACACCTCGAGGTACCTTGATGATTTATTAAATATAGATAATAACCATTTTCCATCACTGGTTAATAAGATTTATCCTAAAGAACTACAGCTTAACAAAGCGAACACTTCAGAAAAGCAAGCAAACTTCCTTGATTTAAATCTATCCATCGAAAATGGTTACGTCACTACTAAAATTTATGATAAAAGTGATGATTTTAATGTTAATATAGTAAATTCTCCGTTTCTAGACGGCGATGTTCCTCGTGCAACTTCTTACGGGGTTTATATCTCACAGCTTGTTCGCTTTTCAAGAGCTTGCAACGATGTGAATGATTTCAATGAACGTAATCTTTGCATTACAGAAAAACTTTTAAAACAAGGTTATCGGTATCACAAATTAAGGAAAACCTTTTGCAAGTTTTATCGCCGATATCCAGATCTAATTCATAAATACAGCTGCAGTTTAAAATCACTTTTGCAACAAGGAATTTCACAGCCAGTTTTTTATGGAGATTTAATTTATAAACTTAAGAAGATAAAAGGCGATGTTAATTTCTCCCGGTTATTCGTAAAAACCATCTGTAAATTTAAAAAGAAAGGTTACCAACATGATATTTTACAGCGCTCTGCAGGCCTGGTGATTAACCCATCTACAGTTGATCATTATGCTTACCTCTTTGGTTGCACGACGGTGGCAGAGTGTAAGAGTTTATGAAGGTTTATGGGGAAATCTTTTCTTAAAAGAACCTAGAAGCTCGATTTGTTTCTTTTATCCCTGTCATCGTGTTCTTGCTGATTTTACTCCAGGTGCTCTGGTCTCGGAAAGATCATTGAGTACCCGCCCTTTGGCTTTGCAATGCTATTAAATTCTTATGTTTATATGTTTGTATGCTTTTGCATGCAACATTGTTGAGCTGATGGGTGGGTTGGAGTTATTTCACCAAGAAAATTTGTACTTGTTTTGTGATACGAGAACCTGTTGGGGCAAGTGTGAGGTTGGTGCACCCTAGAACCTGGTTTAAACCCCCAGTGGCAATTTGTTTTGCCACTGACCGTTCCAAGGCGGTATCCCCAAACATTCTCTTGTTTATTAATTGTTTGTGGCGTCCTATTTGAATTGACATACATATATAAAACATGCGCTCTCTCTCTTCCTCTCTTCTTTTTCGCTGCGTGGGGAGGCTGTGTTTTTTGAGTGTGGCGATTCCTGATATGCATATGTTGCTTTTTTTAAAACATTTTTACACTTCTCTGTGTCATCAATGTTTAAATTGTCAAGTTGGGAAAGTAGTTGAGACACAGAACCTGCATCATCAATATTATCACATACAGCAGGTGATTGAGACTCAAAACCTAAATGACATGTAGTTGTTGAATCTTTAGATGAAGTAGATAGACGGACTTCTAGATCGGAAGACTTTTTGAAAGTTTTGGAATATTTTTGAGTGGAATCGGTTACCTTGCGCTTGGAAGAAACCCCTTGACTTTGTGTTTTTGAAGATAACACTTTTATTTGTTTTCTATGGGCCATTTTTTCTCAATTTTCATGGAAGATTTAATATCTCTGCGGAATTGGGCCAGCAAAACCCTTAAATATTTTTCTGTTAGTTCCCTGTATATGGTGTTCACATTTGACATGCATAACACTGTTTCTTTGTAATCTGTTTCATCAAACTGTTGAAGTTTTTCTTCAGAAATTCGGTTTTTAACAAGTGTTAAAAACATGTCAGTTAACTTTGTATTGTTATTGATTTTCTGTGAACAGTGAGCAAACAGATCCTTTCCATATTTTAGAAAATTTTCATTGCCAAGCAAACCTAAAAACTCATTTGTCAGAGCTAAGAAAAACATGTAAAAACTATCAGTGACATTGGTCAACCCATGTTTCAAGCCCTGTTTTTGTTCAGTTTCAACTAATGAATCTGGCTGTGAAGAGCTCTCTTTCAAAAACTGTTCATCTTCTTTAAGTAAGTTTAACAGGCAGCACATGCTTTAAGAATCTTGGTAAGAAGCTTGTCCTTCCTTAGTTTTTGAAAACATGTTAGACTTATGATGGGTTTGGTATTTTTTTCTCAATTTGGCCACACAATAACCCTTGCTTTTGATGTGTCAGTTACAAAGCGCTGTGGAACTTTGGAAACAGTTGCTTGAATCAACTCTACCTTTTGTTTTAAAGCAAACAGTTTTATGGATTCAAGTACTTTGTAATAGGTGATGAAGTGTTCATCACATAAACTTTCCTCCTGATCAAATAATAGCATGCAATTTAACCTGTATTCAGGACTGATGCTGTACATATGGACGTGTCTTTGAAAGTCATTCATATTTTTCTCAGGAATTCCTTTAGTTATTGGTCCATCACTGTCAGCCACCAGTTTTACAAAGTCTTTCATTTTCAGCATGATCTTTTTAGCAAACATTAATAAATGCGACTGATTTATTCTGGCCACTTTTTCATTCATTTTCCTATGTGATGCAGTTACTTCATTTTTTGTTAAATACTTTCCTGAATTTCAACCATTAACTCATCGGGAACTTGTATTTCATCCAAATGTTCCTCTGAAGTAGCTATAGCTTTGATACCTTCATCAAAATCATCATCTTCATCAAAAGGCTCATCAGTTTGTGTAGGCTGAGTAGCAATATCAATGCTGGAGGAAATATCAACCGCTGGTGCACTGAAAAATGTTGATCTTATGTTACTGTTTGAACATATTTCGAAATAAAATCATAGCCATTTACTAAAATAAACAGAACTTATAAGTACAGTGAATACTCTGTTTTTATGTGTATTTTATGTTCCCCCGTATATTGCCTTTGAGGGCAAACAAAGTAGATCAAGATTAGCCAGCACAACTGTGTCGTCTGATCAGGATTAATACTGTTCACTTTTTTATTTATTACCGTCATTGTTTGAATATAAGCCGCACCTTTTTCCAGAATTCGGCAAAAAAGTTGGCGGTGAGGCTAATACATAGGTTTGGCTGCTTATACATTGTTTTAATCCATTTTCATCTGTTCCATCAGGTTTTGGGTAAGGGGTGCAGCTTGTACACGAGTGCGGCTTATATTCGAACGATAACGGTACCTTTTTTTTTCAACCAAACGGTGAACAGTTGAACTGTTTAACACTCAAAGTCCTGATCAGATGGCATGAATATGCCGGCTGATCTGGGTCTACAATGTTCTAAATTTTGCGATCAAAATTGTAAAATTTAGTAAAAGCCTTCAGCCAAGTGTAAATCTGATACATATTAAAATTATGATTCTAAGTAGAAGTAAGTAACTTAATGTTTTCTTTATACTTTGTCTTCAGGATTCTGTCCAAAATAGTGGTGGATGCAAATGGTGAATGTAAAAAAAATCACCTGTATGATTCCTACAAGTTTGAAAGTGTAGAAGAAGGACAAAAAATAACGTTGTGAGCAAAAACCAGTTTATTGACTATCTAATGAGTTTATTTCCTGAAATGAAACGTCAACGAAAAAGATCTGGTACATCACATCAGACTGTGTACCAGGGCATATACCTATCCGAGTTCAGTGTAGACTCAAATCAGAATATTTCATTTAGCGACATTGAACATGGCATGGCAATTACATCTATGCAGCTGATATCAAAAAGTGAACTCAATATACAATTTCAGCAGGAAAGTGGTTGTCTTTCTAATGGCAATATTGTTTATAAAGTTTTAACTTTTCATAGTGATGGACACAATAACTGTGTCTGGAAAAGAGCTTAATTTGTTCAAACTGAGTATTGATGACACATTCAAGTGGAATAAAAAGAGTGTTTCTACTGTGTTTAATATTTACCAGTCTATTAAACTGTGTAATGGTCAAAGGCTCAAAAGCTCTGTAACTGTCAGCAGGTTCCACACTCTGGACATCTGGACATGAAATGGTGAAACCTATAGGTCTTTGCGATCCATAACATGTCTAAAGGCCGTGCCTGCTAACAGTACATGTTTCACATGCAGACTTTGTCAGCAACAGATCATACATGACAACAAGGGAAACACCTGTGACCAACGTACTGATGACAACATGATGAGCAAGGAAACTACAGAAGAAACTATTAAAAGGATTTTTCCAAGTGCACCATCACAAATGATCAATTTCTTACTAACACAAGCAAAAAATGTGTGTCGAAGTCCTTAAGGTAGACGCTGGTCAAAAGAATTTTAGTTACATGCCTGCAATTATACAACCGTAATCCAAAATCATATGAACTTTTACAATCAAGTGAACTTTTAATTCTTTCATCAAAATCTGTGTTAATCCTTTATAAGAACTCCTTGAAACAGGAACCTGGGTTTGATGACTTCATATTTCTGTGGATGCATGAAGAGGCAAACCGCCTTGGAATGGATGAAAATGCAAGAATTGGAGGAATTGTTTTCGACGAAATGAGTATTCAAGAGGACATTGAACTGCAAAAAATGGAGGGGTATTAGAACTTTGTGGTTTTACTGAGTTAGGAACTGAGGGAGATTTGTGTGAAATCCTGAAAAGGGCAGCAGGGAAAGAACTATGGGATCACACATTTTACAGTTATTGTTCCTTGGACTGAATGGGTTTAGATCTCCCTTTGCTCATTTCATCACTAACAGTATACAGTCATCACAAATTTATGGATTGTTTTGGAAAGCAGTTTACTTGATTTACGGTTATGGATTTAAGGTCCTTTACACATGCATGGATGGTGCACAAAGCAACTGGAACTTCCTTATTTGTGTCTTGGTGAGAAACCAGAAATATATAAAACGCCAAGTCCATTCAATTCTCATCCAATGACATTTATTATGGACATTTCCCATGTTATAAAAAAACTTAGAAACAACATAATGAAAAGTGGACTACATAAAAAGTGTACAAGACTGTTAACACGTTCTAATTCTCTTGAGATTCACTGGCAAATGTTTGTAGATTTTTTCAACTGGGACCAGCAAAATGCTCTTCAAATTCATAGAAAGTTAACCAAAGAACATATTTTCCCGGATAATCAGCTAAAGATGAGGAATTATTTGGCATTTGACGTTCTTGATGTCACAATGCTGAGTTCTATAATTAAATACAAAAATTCACTTGGAGAAAAAGGTGAGGTGAGACAGAAGACCTGTGACAGCTTTTAACGATAACCGCTTCAATCAACTAAAAGCTGTAGACAAATGGTTCACAGACTGGGAAAACAGTACTCTGCAAACGGAACGAAAAACCAAATTAATGTCAGCTCAATGTCATGAAGATCTCCACTGTTGTATAAGAGGGTTTATAAACTTATGTGAAGTAGTTCTTCAGATGAAAACACCAGTGTATATTATTCCAGCTCTAGTTAACTCTGATGTGATAGAGAATATTTTCAACCAAAACGCTAAACGTTCAGTGGAGCTAACAACAATCCCAGTGCACTTCAGTACAGGAAGACTATAAATAGTATAATTATAAGTCAAAACAGCATTTCATAAAAAGCAAATGCAGGCAGATCTTCATCTGCCAGACCATTCACTGTTGCTGTAAATCGACCAGTTATAAGAAAAAAAGAAACTGGACCGTTCCGGGGAGGTTAGCTGCAACATCAAGGTTTTGCGAATGTAAATTCCTAGGCAATTTCAATTACTTAAATTGATCAAGAACCATAATACTCAACTTTAATCCCAGAAGGTCACAACTACGAGCATAATTCACAAAGACAAAATGTAACAAGTACAGTGTAGATGTTAAACAACAATTGCCCAAGAATATAACAACATGTAAAGATGGACCACAAGGGGTTCTGCCAATGGAACAGGCACTTATTTTGAACCTAAAGCTTCCTTGGTAAGTTTGCAATTTGTAATTAACCCTTTCCTCTTTATATACACATTTGTTCGCATGTGCAACCAGCGTAGATCCAGATCAGCTTGCACTGTCCACATTTCATCAGAAATAACCGAACAAATAAAAAAGCAAACAGTGTAGATCCTGTTCAGAATGTCAACTGAAAACTTTGACCAGTAAACATTATGGTTCTCACCTGTCTTCCTGTTCACAGCACTGCTCAGCTGAGTCTTTGTTGAAAGTTTCACCACCACTTTCATAGACCTGAAATTATTAAGTATGAATGTTAAAAAAGCAGGCATAGTACTGAAGTACACCGAGGCATATTTATATGTTTTTAACAGTCAAACAAGTATTCTATTACATGTACTTTCAGGAAATCTCTGCTTCATTTTCAATCAGAAATCAACTATTTACATTTTTTTCCTATTCTGAATTAAATCATAACAGTTTAATATGACCTTATTACCTGCAACAACTTCCATCAATTTCAACATCAGTGGATGGTGATTCAATGAAGTCAACCACATGTCTTGGGGGTTTAATGACATATCTTTTATGGAAGTTGATTACCCTTTTCCCAGTTGATGTTTTAGCCCGAGATAAGGCCACACCCAATTGATCGGGCTTGAGAATGCCCCGGCAGTCAATCTGGACCCTGAAATTCACATGATTTTTTAACATGAGGAACATTAGATAATGTTGTTTACAAAATATCAAAGCCTCATGATGTTTGACAATAAGATTCTCAAAATATTTCTTTCTGTTGCCAAAGCAACCAGAGTTCTGCATGGAATTGAAACCTTTGAATAACTTTAGTAGAAGACCATCCCAGGAACTGTTTATATCACAGGGAAAAGAAGAGTTTTTAAACATATAAGTCTATAATATATTATAGTCTTATATGTTTAAAAACTCTTCTTTTCCCTGTGTTTAATTTCAAAAATCCAATTATTGTTTTTTAATTATTGAGAACTATGTAAAAATATTCCGTACGTTTTTTATAAGTTCTATTTAATAAGATTTGAACACATGATACATTGATTTTTGACATTTAAACATTTAAGATTTCTGTCATACACACAGTATTACCTGTCTAGTGTCATGCCCTGTGCTTTATGAATGACGATCCCAAATGCCAGCTTGAGTGGATATTGTTCTCTGACAGCAATGCCCGTGTTCTTGGATGGATCAAACACTGAAATAAGCAAACTTGCTAAATAATATCAAATGTTATTTATATTATTCACACAGGTCTAAAATGGATAATATAAATAAAAAATTATCATTTGCAAACAATCTATTGTATTAGTTCGTATTATTCTCACATAAATGGGGGAGGGGGCAGAAAAATAGACCCCACCATGATGGACATCCCTTTTAAACATATTTAATCTAAAAATGTCTCAAGTTCATGAAAATAATACATGTAATGAGAACATTTACTGTTTAATGTTTCTTATGCTGAAAAAATTATTACCTGTAAATTTCACCAATGGTATTGTTGTGCTGATTTTAACGGTATCAAAACTCACAACCAAATTATCCTTCGTGATACACTGGATCCGACCTCTCAGTCCATTCACAAGTTTTTTATCATGCAAATTTTGAAGAAGAATTACTGGACAGTCCACCACATTCAACCATAATGTACGAGGTACAACCATTTTGTCCAGCACTGATTTCTCCCCACTGTCTGTAGAAACAAATTCATGTATATCACCGGAGAATTTCAATAGACATGATCTGTAGTCATTAACCAACACATTGTTCGAAAACAATTTTATGTCTTCCGAGTTTGGTGACAGTGGCCGACTCAGACTAACAATAACATTTTCAGACTGTGCCGACAAATTTCCCATAAATACGTCACTAATTGTCTGAACTAATAGGGGTTCCGTGGTCCTACATATTTCATTAAGCCCAATTTCGTGGGGAAAGATCCCTAAAAATGCTTCTGCCTCGAAACAGTATTGACCTTGGTCCATGTACAGATTGTTCGGAACAGGTGGAAGTTGCAAAAAGTCACCACACACAATAATTTGTATGGGGTATTTTCTCCTTGAACATATATTTGCAATACTTTCAAACGTCCTTTTACTTATCATGGAGCATTCATCTATTATGAGGCAATCTGTACTATTTAAATGCTTGTCAACGAAATTATATATTGCATTTTCATTGTGGATGGTGTTAATTTTGTCTGGGTCGAACCGTCCATCACACAATCCGAGAAAACTGTGAATAGTGGTGGCCTCCTAAAATATGCTGCATATTATTCCAGTAAAGCAGTATAATTTTACTGATTTCCCTGAACTTGATAGGCTTTCTTTGATTTTCCTTAACAAAAACGATTTGCCTGTACCAGCTGGGCCTATAATCACAAGATTATGACCTGCAATAGCGATATCGAAACCTTGCTGTTGTTTAGAATTCATTGTTTTGATGAAACGCAACGCACGTGGTTTTGTTTACGAATAATGGCTCGTTTTCGTTTCAGATGTTCTGACGCTTATCGAAAGCTGAGAATACGCTGAGAACCAACCGCCCAGGGGAAGTAATACAATTAACATTTTGAAGAACCAGTGAAACGACTCGTTACTTCACTGATCACGTGATTAGTAAAATGGCTGCGTTCAAACAATTTTAAAGCAGAATCGTGAATTTGGACTATTACAGGATTGTTTTGCTGAATTATGACGGACACTAACGTGTGTTAGTGGGAGATATTTAGTGACATTGTTAAACGGAACAAAAATTTCGCCGAGTTACGAAGAAGAACCGTTTTACTCGTGGATGTCGAGTGTACGAACCCGTGTCGGACTAAATGAATTTCGTAAGTTTAAGTATTTTACAGTTAAAAATTGTTATTAAATTCTTCTTCTATTGAAAAAAGCTTTATTTGTATATGAAGAAAAAACGCTTAGCAATTGATAGACAACATCTGATGCATTTAACCCATGAAATAACTAGGATAGCAACATTTTGGTAAGGGCCCTATATGAAATGGTCATATTGAACTTATATCCCTTCTTATATAGACTATTATATAGACTTATATGTTTAAAAACTCTTCTGTTCCCTGTGGCTTCATAATGGTGATAATTTCCGTGAAATAATTTAAAACTCCGACACGAATGCGGGACGTACATGTACGGACGGACTGGAGGACTGACGAACTGACAGACGGACGGCCCGGCGACAAAAAATGTTTCGGGGAGTAAAAAACTAACGAATATCGTAGCAAATCACCAATCATTCGTAAAAAATGAATAAACCACTCTTAATCACACAATATTTTCAAACAAAAATTATAATATAATACAATTGATCCATCCCGAAGTCCAAACAATAACTAACTGCACAAATTGCAAATGTTACAAAGAAATTCAGAAATAATACATGATGTTACATGTAATATACTGAACAAAAAAGAAAACTGGCCATTTTTTTTTTAATTCTAATATTTGTTTAGTGATGATATTTTATTATTCGTTTAATTTGTGATATTTGCAAATATCTGGCCATTGATGAAGCGGGGAGATATTTTTATTCTTAATCAGAGATCAGGGTTATCTCCACTTTATTAAAAATGATGAGATCGATAAATGTTAACATAAAAGTCTCAAACAGATTATTTGAGTGTCAGAAGTTTATATCAAGTAGGGAAGGAAAAACACAACTTTTGAAGCCCGATGCAAAGAAATAAGCTACAATTACTTAAATATTCGTTTAAGCAAATTACCTCCCTTTAAATTAAAATCAGAACAATATCCAAAACTTTATTTTCCACAACCACGTAATGTTTTTCCTTGTTTCTATTTTAAAACCGATAGATACTGAACCAACAACTTCCAAGATAAACATGATGGTGATCGAATTCCTTCAGATATTTGCATTCACTGGTATTACTTATGTAATAGGAGTTTTCCATGTTATTATTGTCAAGTTTTCATTTTAGCTCGGTATATAATTTTCCTGTGTTCAAATCTGAACTGTGAAAAAATGTAATCGTTAAACATATCATACATATAACTACACAATAAAAATACGGCAACATATTACATGTATAAAGATTAATTCGGTTTCCTACGCTAATGTATATGCACGTATGTCGATCAAAACATTGACATAAAATTAATCTAACACATTACTTTGAACAATTACAAGCAGTTTTCAAGTGTCGGGAAATCTCCGTCGCTATGACGATTTCTGAAAGAATCCGTGACACAATTTTCGATATGATTCGGGTCATATTATCAATTTCTTAAAAACACCTGTCCTAATTTAAATATTCCTTGAGACATATACGTAATTAAGTTATGTTTTTCATTTCTTCAACGCATCTTTAAAATTAAAATTCTGTCAACCTCACAGGCAGCACATTGTACACTCATTGAGCAGCAACGTAATAGTACATGTGTACTTAAGCTTACATTTGTATGCCTGCCTTTAAGCTGATACAAAAATAGTTAATTTGAGAACTACAAAGATTTTAGAACTAGATTTAATTGGTAAAATAAAAACTAGAATTTGGTGTTCCAAAATTTGAAAGGTGGGCTTATGTTTAATCATATATGCTAAAAAGACTAAATTCAAAATTATTGCAATACTAAACCATGGAACACACGTGTACCTTAATTGCATTTGAAATGTGCTTAACTAATAGCTTACCAATAGCTATGTGCATGCAGATGATATATTCCAAGTATTAAGTGAATCTGACAAGTACTTTCAATTTTACAGCCAGCATTTTCATATTAAAGTTGCATTTAAAAGGGACATAACTCATAAAATAGTAAAACCAGGCTTTTTCATTCTTTTATCACCAATGGCGTTGTTCATGCAGATGATATATTCCAATTATTAAGTGAATAAAACAAGTACTTTAAAAGTTATATGCAACATAAGGTTTCATGTTAAAGTTGCATTTGAATGGGGTATAACTAAAAAAATATTGAAACAAGAGTTATCTTTCTTGTCACAGAAGACTTTGTTCATGTTAAAGATATATTCTGAGAATTAAGGGAATAGGATAAGTAATTTCAAAGTTAAATTCAACATTAAGTTTCATGTTTAAGTTGCATTTGAAAGAAGTATTACTAAAAATATTGAAACAGGAGTTATGATTTTTGTTGTCGTCGATGGCATTGTTCATATTGATGATACAATCCACGTATTGAATGAATAGGACAAGTACTTTCAAATTACACGCAACATTAAGTTTCAAGCGAAATTTGCATTTGAAAGGAACATAACTCAAAAACAGTCAAACAGGAGTTATGATTCATGTTGTAACCGATTTTGTTGTTCATGAAGATGATATATTCCAAGACTGAATAGGACAAGTACTTTAAAAAAGTAATTGTTCAAACATTAAGTTTTATGTTTAAGTTGCATATTAAAGGGACAAAACTCATAAAATATTCAAACAGGAATTATCATTCTTGTTTTTCGTAATGACGTTGTTCGTCACGGAAGATGATTTATTTTGAATATTAAGTGAATAGGACAATTACTTTGAAAGTTAAAGTCAACATTAAGTTTCATGTTATAGTTGCATATGAAAGGGGCATAACTCACAATATAGTCAAACAATAGTTCTGATTCTTGTTGTTACCAATGTTGTTAATCATGCTGGTGATATATTCCAAGTATGAAGTATTCAGGACAAGTACTTGCAAAGTTATATGCAACATTAAGTTTCATGATAAAGTTGCATTTGGAAAGGGCATAACAAAACATAAAAACTGGAGTTATCATTCTTGTCGTCACAGATGGCATTGTTCATACTGATGATATATTTCAAGTATGAAGTGAATAGGACGAGTACTTTTAAAGTTTTAGGCAACATTAAGTTCCATGTTGAAGTTGGGGGACTACCGGACGACGGCATTGCCGCCGACAACGACGACGTCGCCGGACAATAGGATCCCTATGTGTCTTCCTGCTATCGCAGGTGACACAAAAATATGGAAGAAAAATAGACAACCATCAAAACATAAAAAAGAATTCGATCAATCTTGAAAAGTTTTGAATCATTACATCACCTTTTTTTATTAATGTATGGTGTTCATTTTTTCTTTGACAAAATACCCATGTTTTCTGTATAATTTTTCTCAATTTTTAAATCCCACTATTTCTTTGACATCGCTTTCCTCCCTTCACATTAGATCATTCAATATTTTCCTTTCCTCAACATATTATTATACATTGTATTATTTATTATATAAATATTTAATGAATTCGTTGTTCTTATCCCTTCATCGGCGTTTAATTATTTTTGACACCACTGTACCGTTATCAATTTAACATCATTTTATCTTTTTTATGGAATAGCAAAGCTAACTTTTTCCCCCCACATATAATATCTCAGTTAAACTTATTTTGATATCCCATACACCCACCCTAAGTTCTAATTAGTGGATTTTTGACTAAGTTTGTATTAGAAATACATAAACTGAATTCCGTTGTGTTTCTTTTTTTCTGAATCAGAATGTGGCAATTCCTTATATATGCATATTTTACCTTTTTATTTGTGATCAGTTGTCAACAGCAATCTAAGACTTAAGCTTCAAACATTTTTTTACGTTTAATTTTTTCTTCGGAAACGTTTGGCGTGAGTTATCCTTAATTTTATTTACTATGCATTTCATGCTATAAAAGCTCAAGCTACCGGAAGGAGTGCTCTGAAGTGCTTGTTTTGTTTTGTTTTAATATGAACCCTTCATTAGTAAAAAACAAACAAGTCATCCTTATTTATTAATCAGAAGCATAAAATGTATGAATGTTATCACCCTTTAAATGTATGAATATTCTTATTTTGTGCCTGCTTTGTAAATAAATGGTATTGGAATCATTTAATAAAAAATCAACTAAGATTAAATTATATTGAATAATTGATTCCAAGACAAAACGGTTCTTATCAAACCCTGTCTGACATTTGAAAGAAACGAAACTAGCTCACAATATATTGATGACCAATAAGAAACTTGTGTGGGTGTATTTCTGAATTTTACTTACAAAAGTATTTTTATAGTTAATACAACTTATGCATTGTACTTGTATTGAATTGTTTAGTTGTTTCGTAGCCACCTTATTTTGTTTAAAACTGAACCACCAACACCTCCTCCAATGGCGCCAACAACAAGAGCTATACCGCCGCCAATAATTACTGGACCAAGAGTGGCACCTGCAAGGAACAACCCAGCTGTTGCAAGTCCTGTTGTTAAGGTAGCTCCTGCAACGCTACCTATTGTGGTGTATTTTGATTTTTTCTCTTCTATTTGTTTAAGAGTTCTTGTTAATAAGTCGTTCTGACAATCCAGATTGTTCATGACTTTTCTATTAAATTTGTCAATCACTCGACTGGTAGATTCCGTCAACTCCCACTCAGTATAGTTACTGTCTGCTGGAAGGAGATTTTTAACACAATTTCTGAGCTCATTCAGCTGGTCACAAACAATAACCTGACCTTCTTGAAGCTGAAATCAAGGAGAAGACATTTTAAAGAAGTTTATAATCATTCAAAGTAAAACAACAATAATATTACAAATGACACAAAATCAATCAAAAGCGATAAACGTTTAAAATAATTCAAAAATCAAGTTTAAATATAAATGTGTATACGTTTAGTTTGGTTTTTTGAAGTAAAACCACAACAACAAACATAATTTAAATAACGAAAAATATCAAAATAACGTGTTCTTGTTCATAACATTGAGATAAAAGAAAGAACACTTTGATGTCTTAAAAGTAAACACCAACAATAACTTAAAACTAGAACCCGGTCGGTTACTGCCTTAAAGCGGGGAATGGCAACATATTTTGCCATTGGGGTTTAAACCATGCTCTTTGGTACTCCAATCTTAAACATGTCCAAGTTTCCATATGATAATCACGATGAATAATCGTATACCTCACACTCGACAAAAGCAAAACAATAAACAATACAAAACACTTATAAAGTAGATAACAAAAAATGGTTAACATATTTTGTCATATGAACTGTTTTTATCATGATATAATTTCAAGTCGGAACATAAACACAAATTTAGAGACATAACTAAAACCTTGAATTTCAAAGAAATAAAAAAAAAGATGGTGTGTGTCGATATCAATTCATAGGTCAGTTCATCCTTCTCCTACTCTACTCATTTCAATCAACAGCAATTCTAGCTTAATATCCGTTCTAAAAACGTAGAAGCATAGAAGAGTCATAAACTATCTGAACGGAATTTTAGGTCGAAAGTCGAAAAAATTATATGTTTGTTTTTATGCATTAAAGAATAATTTTTAAAAACCTGAACATAACGAACGAACATTTTTATGTCTGCTAAACCATTAATCATTGAATGTCAGATAAAATGACATTTTCAATTTTTTCATGTCGCAGTCATTTCCCTGAGTGACATTAGCAAGAAATGTTGGTTCAACTGGTATTTTGATACGGTTTATATATAGCAAACATCATACGAACACTAGAATTGAATTATAATTATTCACTTCGTCATAATTGACACCAGAATAGCCGAAAATTCCTAGAAATAGTCTGTCACAAAGGGGTCCTAATGAATATTAACGTAAACCTTAAGCTTAATAGACAACAAAACACCGATGTTAGGCCATGTTTTAACGGGTATGGTTTCGTTTATTCGAAGTAACTTAAAATTATATAATTCTCAGATAAACTGACTTACCTGGATTTATGAAATGAGTGTCGCAAATATACTGGTCAAGAACGTTAAATGCTTTTAAACTTACTTTAACAAACGTCGACGTCATCAACAAACATTAAACTTGGGCTTACTAAGTCTTAAAAAATAACTATGTGGAATGAAACAAACTAAAGTGCAATCGTCGAATCATCAAATCTAAGATTAATTTAGAGATAATAAAATTACAGGTGGGACGTTAGAATTTGTCAGGTACGTTAAATATACTAACTTGCTCGTCCGTAGTTTTGAAATTATATTTCCGTATCATTGTTCTTCGTTTTTCATGCAGTCTTATCTTTTTATTGAAGTAAAACATGCATTTGTGACAGTTTTTATATTGATTGCATAGCAGAAAATTAAAAAATGACTGTCAAGTACGTTAAGGTCAGGTACGTGTACATGAAACAAGATTCTTTAAATAAAAAGTTATTTCCCCTACTTTTTCATTTTCTTGGCACTATCTAACGTATGCACACATATTTTGCCCTTATACATCGGTTACAACAGAAATATTTGAGCACAAACACAACAGATTAGTATCATGTCAGGTACGTTACTTGTTTCACAAATCGAGGTAAAATTCATTACTTTCAATAATATAGCTAGAAATATATTATGTTTATTACAAACCAATTGTATATACGACTTTGTTACTTTTAAATTGTTTGAAACAGTTCAAGTTTTGAATAGTTTTAATTTTTGTTTGTCAGGCACGTTAAAATATGTAAATTTTTAAGGTACATTTTAAAACTAAAATAATGCAGTGTGTTCGCAAAAACTATTTCCTTTCCTATGAATAAGGACTGAAGTGTATAAATTACAAGGAAATGTCATATAAAATTGGCTTTGTATTTATTTCAACTGATTTTGCAAAGTTCGGGTATTTATTTTTTGTTTTGATTACGTAGTGGTTTTATTTAACATGTATACCTTAAAATATTTTATTAAATACTTCCCAATAGAAAGATACTGTCCGCAGTATCTTGGTCATACATTGGTACATTTAAAAACGTATTAATTGTTGGATTCAAATGAATATCATTGAAATTAAGGTGATGTATAAAAAATATAACGTACCTGACTTTTAAAAATGGGTCTGTCATTAATAAGCTGAAATTCATGTAATAAGTATATCAAGAAATGACCCCATTGTCATTTTACGTAAGGTGGAATGTTTATAATTGGTTTTATAAAGATATTAATGTAGAATTGTAATGTTTATTTTTTCACAACTTACAATGTGCGAATGCTGCGTTAATTGACATTCAGTGTAATAAGGATGATGTTAAATTAACTGCGCTCAATAGGAGGCTTGGAAAGCAAATTTAATTTCTATTACTGCCCAAAAACAAATCCTGCACTATTATCGAGTTGGGTTGGTGTGTGTTCATATACGCAACTTGTCTTTGTTTATTTTCAGAATATTTTCAGAATGTAGTCCTGATACGCATCCTAAATGTCGACAACTAATCAAATACAAACTGATTCCTGTCTACCTTTAACTACCACATTATTCAAATAGTCTACCCTAAATTATTGAAGTCCTAATTAAAAGTGAAGCTGTTTGATTCTATTTTTTACACGATTGCTTTGTTCAATTTTTTAAGATGTGGTCTTACTCGTTTCAGTTTTTCGATTAGTGTTTTTCTTCCAGGGGCATCCTTCAGACATGGCAGTTCGACAAAATCGATCATATAACCAATGTATTCATTCTTCTTATCTTCTAAAATATCTGTTGTCAAACCGTGTGTGGTGTCATTGCGAAGATCACAGAGCTTAAAAATAAAAATTAATGTTGATATTATTCAAACAAATCTTTTTTTTGTATTGCACACTCCAGATTATTAGTAACCTGTCCACATACTTTTTTGTATAGACATTTTCATTTCATGAAAGGGATCGTTAATTCAGTTATTGCTCGTTTCCGTTTTCTTTGACCGTTTGTAACTGTATTAAGTAATAATACTAAATAATAATACTTTTAAGAAACAAAGCGAGAGTGAAGGAGGTTGTGCATGAATTTTTCTGAAACAACTCTTTTGTGTCCATAGTATCGTATGAGATCTAGTCTTATAGCTATGACACAAAAGAAGTATTAAGTTGTACAATAATATTTATCCGCTGCCGAAATCCCATTAATTGATCGATTTCAGTTTGATTATTCGTCGGCCGGAGAATGCCTTCTTTGTTCAATTGCTGATATTTAAGCAACTTTTGGCTTTCAGTAGGGTCTGTCGTAATATGTTTTCAAAAATGTGATTCAAATAAATTTGTTGATGTCTTTTAATGCCCCTCGGATTTTGAATGAACGCCTAGTAGACCTATTGGACATATTTTTAGCAAAATCATAGTAAAAATGCATCTTATTTAACAGTTATTATTGGAAGCAAATTAAATAATAATATGAAACTTCTTTTCCTGTTACCAAAGTTATCACTAACCTGCGATACAACTGGTGCAAAGTCTTTGAACAGATTACAATTCCTCAACAGTTGACAAACTGACAAAACATCGACGTCCTTTATGTCTGTCATCTTTTTGTTTCCAAAGGGCATAAACATCTTCGTTAGTATCCAAGAGGGCTTAGCATTAGTATCATCAGAATCCCATTCTATATACCTACTATTTGGAGATGACAATCCCAATATTTTTCTAAAGATATCTTCAGAAGTTTTGCCGACACCCTTTATTACCCATTGTTTGCTTATTTTCCTGATTTTGCTACCTTTTGCTTCTTCACAAAATTTTGCGAAGCCAGCTTTAAGGGTATCTGGCCAATTTCTATCCCATTCATCTTCCATCCGTTGCATTATTTCCTTACGAGCAATCATTACAGATTGATGTAAGAAAAGGAGGGTACTAGTTCTGTTGTTAAGTTTTATTCTTCCTAGTACTCCTGTTTTTGTTTGTATTCTGGAATTTAAAATAGAAAAGGATAGTCAAACATGTTTTGAAGTCCAATCGCCGTATTTGTTTTACGATTTACTCTCATGTTTATTTTTATGTTTAATTTTATCGATTATTATAATAAAGAAATGTGTTTCGAAAATTTAAATTTCTCCTTCATAGCATTTCGAATATTACACATTTCGTATCACTGTCTAACATTAAGTTATATAATACATGTACTATTCAATCATTAGTTGTTTGTTTGACACATTCATTTGGGTAAAATATTTATCACTTTGTTCAATAAGAGTGTTTTACGAAATGACAGCAAATAGTGGATGCCAGAGCATGAAATGGAACTTTTTTTGTAAGACTAAAAACTCAATCCACGAGAATCAACAGAATTCCCACATGTTTATTTTTTATTTGAATTAAATGATACAACCAAAATCAAATTCTGATATAACATTAGTTTATCTCTATTTCCCAATTTAATCAACGTTTGGTCTAAAATCATTTTTCAGTCTTCGCAAAAATGTGCAACCATTAATCCTCTTCATAACGATAATTGTTAAATAAACTCATAATTTATAAGAAGTATGGCTTTGGTGAACTTAATATGTTCAAGCTATATAGTAGGCATTTTTCACTTAGATATTGATTTCAGATTATCGAATCACGCAGAACGCTTATAATATGAGGAGAGGAGTCTGTCACTAAGATAATTTATATCCTTTGTAACAATCTTTTAATAATATTGAGGTATTGTGGGTCAGTCCTTTCAGAGGTCGAGTTCAATATTTTGACTTATTGTTTTGCATCATTATAATACCACGCGTGTTTCTGTTATTTACACATTAAAGGACGGTTCACCAGGGACACATACATGTACATAACAAAACAGAAATAAAATGAATGGGCAGTGTTTATATTTGTTTTAATGTACCTACCGCAAATTTTCAACAAAATCATCAAAATCACATTTGGAGGGTTGTTTCTGTTGTAAACCTCTGAAAAAAGGTCAAAATTGTTTATACAAATTTAAATGAACAAATAAATTTTATTGCACAATTAGCAACTGGCAGGTCTAGCATGTTTAACTTAACGAATTATGGGGACATAAAAGGAAAAACTTTGCCATTTAATTTTCCTTCAAAATATCATTATATTTTATTAACGATAAGAATATCCATAGGGGTCTCAAAAGTTCTTTAAAAGTTTGCATTTTTAGATTTTAATTATCATTTGATAAACTCCCCAAGTTACATATCCGACAATTTAAAATTTATATATTTCAAAAGAGATGTCGATCTATAAATTTGATATTAAGCTAAATTTCATTGATTTTGTTGTAGGTTTTATTGTCTCTTATATGATTTTTTTTATACAATACATATATGCACTTACTATAATGTGCTATTGATCCCATGCATGACAGAATTTTATCAAATGCCCGTTGTCATGGCATAGCTTTAACACACAAATTCCGATTATTGTAAAATGTCCATATATACCGAACAAACATGAAACTTTAGCAGTTTATAAATTTCAACATTTTGCTAAGTGATGCTATATTTTATCACTCATTTAATTTTGAAATGTGCACGTATCTGGACATTTGATAAAGCTGGAAGATGGTTTTTTTTCAGACAGGTCAGAATTTTCTCCTCTTGTCTAAATAATGATGAGATTGATATTTTTAACACCAAAGTCTCAAACAAATTATTTGACTGTCAATTTAGGAAGTTAATGGCATTTGCAGAATGAAAAACATAATCTTCCCACCGATGAAAAGAAATAAGAAACATTTACTTATTTAATTAATATCCATTTTTGCAAATTATCTCCCTTTTTATAAAACAAAGAACAAAATCTAACGCTTAATTTTTTACAACTACGTTATGTTTTTTTCTTACTTTTTAAAAAAAAATAGATATATACTGAACGGAAACATTCCATTTTAAATATATTGGTGATCAAATTCCTCCAGATATAAGCATTCACTGACATCATTAACGTAAGTAACGGAGTTTTACATGCTATTTTTGTCAAGTTTTCATTTTGGCTCACTCAGTATATAGATGAATGAATGAATTATAGTTACATAGAACGTAGAAAGTAGTTTTAAAAGTCAAACCTTGAATTTCCGGCCCATCTCATGTGCCCGGTCAGTTGTACAGATTGTCTAAAAATGAAAAATAAGCATCTAAAGGTATTCCCTCTGAAAGGTAATACAAATTCAAATTCTTTTGCAGGATTATTTATGGCGCATACTACGTCACATTAACTGTTGTAACTATTGTCATGCATTTAATTACATTCTCATGCATTTAATGACATTCCGACCGTTACTATCCCAAACAACTCTTTAGACAAAAAAAAACAATAATCTCAGGACCTCTATCTGACACTCAAATGCAACAAAAGTGTATATCATTTGTCTAATCGAAGACCTTTTGGCTTCATATATTGTGTCAAAATAAGCAATGTCCACCTTAATCGAATTTATACAGAAATTTTCAGGCAACGCAGGTTTTTACTGGATGTTCTTGCATACCAGATCAGGTCATCCGGTGTTTTCACCCGTGTAGGAAATTTCGATCCTACACCCCCGTGTAGAATGAGTCACGTGAGTGACGTCACGTCTTCAAGTATTTGACGTAATATATTCAAGTTAGTGACGTCATTGTAAAAAAGGGTTTACGTAAATGTCAATATTTGAACATAAGGAAAATAAATTAGTTTGTCTACATACACAGAAATGTTATAAATAAAAAAAGGTATGCAAGAAAAAGTATCTTGCACGAGACATTCGGTAAAGATAGAAAAATCTGTCACCTCGGGTGAACTGTTTTGGCGGGAACTCGACAGAGCCTCGTTCTCGCAAAACAGTTAACCCTCGGTGACAGATTTTTCCATCTTCACCTCGCACTCATGCATGATACTTATATTGCTTACCGTTGACTCTGTGTGATTCTTTTATAACATCCGGCAGCATATGCACCGACATAGCCTGTAGCTGATCCAATAGTATTTCCAAAAATATTATCGCCAAAAACTTCTTTTGCCCTATCACTACCCATTTTTGTCACTTGGTCCATAGTTGCCTCAAACTGATTTTCAGCAACGATAACCTCTTCAGTTTTGGATCGGCATTTGTTAACAAGCTCCATCAGTGTTTTTAGAGTAGGTAAACACGCTTGCATATTTGGGTCGCTTTGTATCATGTTTACATCTTCTTGAAGTGAAGCCAGTTGTATTTCCCAGGATTTTTTCATATATTTATATCCTTTACTTGGACAGGGCATGACATCGCCGTTTTGTTTAAGATGGTCAATCTTAAGTTAAACATAAATTAAATAATCATTAGCATCAAACTTAAAAACAAAACGAATCTTGTTTTATACGCCGCTGAACATACAATTGTATTAATATAAAAATTACCGCACTGAAGGTTTCTTGTTCACCTTCATATGAATTCCATCGTTTGGGATGGATCAAAATTGAACTGTTTATTAGTGTAAATATTGAGTCTCATTACGCATTTTTATTACTGTCCATGAACATATTTGTCGAGTTCAGTGGCTTTCAAAGTTCCCTTTCATCGATATCATTATTTATACCAAAGCTGTAATGTTTTATGATATAAACGTTAGGTGAGATAGTAAGTCTAGTATTACTAAGCAAAATATTCTGCTAAAAGTTCAATAAATAACATTCATTTTTAAATTCAACGTCCGTTTTTTAGGTTTGAAAGGAGAATTAAAAGCTATTATTTCTTACGGTTTCAAATGCTTCTTTAGCAGCTTTATGGTCGTATCTTATCGGCTCCAGTGTGTCTTTCATTACGCCTAAAAAGTAATCTCTGTATTCTTTAGCTACTTGAAATTCACTGGAGTGCATTATCTGGTTTCTAGAATTACGGAACTGCAAAAGAAGAAAACACATATAAAATCATTTTTACAAGCGCAGTCTTCAAGCACGGACAGTAATAAACAACAAAAATGCCTATTAAAAACAGACAGCACAAACAGGTTTTAGTAAATGAGACTCTCTCGTGTTACCGAAGTTAGAAGGCAAATGGTAAAACTGTCAAAATTTTACGAGGTTTAAAAAATTTATATTAGCATTACAGAAACATGAATTAACAAGAAATGAAAACGCCAACATGAGAAGTGGGAATGTTAGATTCTAGGATGAACCGAATCAAACTTGTCCAGTCAGGTTAGCAATAGTTAGCTTTAAACAATCATGTGGTATGTGTTTTCAATAATCTTTTTCCTGAATTACTGTGACTATATTGTAATTAAATATTGTGTTTCTAATTGTTGTACTGCATTTATAACACCTAATGCTGGCATCACCTTAAAGCGGATGACGTGTTATACCTATTGCACACTAAACTTAACAACAAGTATACACCTGCGTACTATGGCATTATTGGCTTGATAATCGAGTTATTGCTCTAAAACTTTCAATAATCATGTAAGAAATATTATCTGATTTATTAGTAAAACATTATTCAAAATGACATACAACTGACAGCTCACAATCAATGAGAATACTGACACCCACAGAATTCAAATTCACAATATCAGTTAACAACGTTCAGCGGTGAACGGTTAAATCGCTAAAATATTGTTGAAGAGGAATTTTTTTCATGGGTCATCAGTTATAATGATTTCGGCTGGTTTGTCAATGCAAAAGAGGACTGTAGCAGTTTTTATCCAATGGAACCTAAATTCTGGGTTGTCCTTCCACGACTTCAAGCACACAGATGCATGCAGTTTATGCATGGTGGTCGCCGTGTTCGGCGAACACCAGATATTTTCTTGAGGTGAAGACCGTCAGAATATTACCACGCGCTTGAACTCCGGATCTTAGTCCAATTGAAAATCTTGGAAGAGGCGTGGGAACCAGGAGGGACCAACCAAGCATTTTCGCCAACTTGAAAATGGGCTTCTTCAGGAATGGACTTAAGATTCCCCAGAGAAGTCATTCAGCACATATTACCTCAATGAGATCAATATGTCTTGCAGTTTTTCGGGCTGTTAGTGGTAATACTCTTTATTCACTGATGTGAATTCGTATTCTGTGGGTTCCAGTACTCTGAATGATGTGAGCAGTCAGTTGTCTGCCATTTTGAAAAATTGTTTTACTAATAAATCAGTTAGTATTTATTGCATATTTTATTGAAAGTGTTGGAGCAATAGTTCAATTATCATGACAATAATGGCCCAGTACGCAGGTGTATACTTAGAAAAGTTGTTAAGTGTATATTATTTTCATTGGGCCTCTGAAGATCAGATATATAAACCCCAAACCTAAAACCATAGCAAGTCTTGTTTACAATACTGTTTTTGTTGATGTAGTTTGAAGGTCTAGAACTATGTTACGAACAAGAGATTGTGTTTTAATGTTACCGTAAGTTCTCGTGTAGTGCGAACTCGATTTTCGTATTTCAAGAAATGTCATAAAAAGGATTTTATGAAACGCTGCCATCCTGAAAATGGTTTTATCTTTATAAAGATAGATTTTTTTGTAATTCTGGATACATGTTTGCTCTGAAATGAATTTTGATTTGAATTGTATTGCTTTGGAAAGACATTTAAGACTGCTTGACTGAAGTAATGTATTTATCAACACAACGTTTCTTTACGGATATGAAAAATTCAAATTTAAACAATTAAATTTTACTAAAACACTAAACAAGTAACTCAATAAGTATAAAATTGTAATAAGTGAATGGACCAGTATTTCAGGGGTAAATGCACAATTAGTGTTTTACAAATTTTAGTTACTTATTATCTGACATGCTTTTAAAATCCCATTCTAAATAGGAGAGTTATACTTAGCCAATGAGATTGTTCAGTACAAAAACGACTGTTCTATAATGTAACGACAGTAACAATGTTTGCACCTTAAAACTTTTAGTTCATCATTGGATTAATTTTCTTAATCAGTCTCTAAAACACCATAAGTTTAACCTGTGAAAATTAAAATCTCTCAACGGCATATTGCAATGAAGAATGAATTCGGCCCTAAATGAACAACAAATTATATATTATTTTAATATTAGTCGGGCTAGATAACCATTCCAAGAACATTACATCGGAAGCCTCATAAGCTACAGTATTACTGCTGGCAGTATGAGCAGTAACATAATCAGAAGCAGTAACACAGCTGCAGTAACACAATACAATACGAGCAATAAGAGCGTTAAAAACGTCAGCAAAAAGATGTCGCTGATGGCATAATCAACATTATTATTGCCAGCATTACCGCATGTAACATCAATCTACTTCTGGAAAGAAAATAAGGATAAATACGAGGGTTGTCCCAAAATAGCGTGTAATTTCTATATAAAAAGAAAACTACAGCACACATGTTAATGCAAATTTCACAGTTGTTAAAGACATCATTTTGTAACATTTTTGCAAAATTACAAAGAAAACTCTTTAATAATAGAAAAATTTTATACAATTATTAAACCATGTTAGTGATCAGAGGCAGACGTCGAAAACGCTATATTTTGGAATTTAACCATCCACTTTTAACAATCAATACATTATACAATATAATTTTAGACGTTAAAAGTTAGACGTTTAAAGACGTTGGGGCGCACATTTCAATCATCCGATATTGTGCTTAAACCAAATTGAGGCCAATAGACACGCTTAAGAACTTAAAACAAGTGAAGAGACATGCTAATAATCTATAGCTTCGGTGTAAAAGTTTCACATAAAGTTTTCGCAAGGTGAAACGGAAATATTACTTGGAATCGATCATCCCCCGTACTCGCAGGACCTCGCGCAGAAAGACGTTTTATGATTTCCAGCTAATGGCTCCAAAATTTGAGAACTTCGAAGAGTTCAGGAATACTCGGCCTTCATTGAGTGTCTTTTAACAAAGTGTATTTAATACTCAGGTGGACAACCACAGTAAGTGTACCGATTTCGCAGAAGAGTACTTTAGGAAGGAGTAACGGTATGCAGTGTGAGCATTGTAATGACGTTGCGACGTTTGTCGCTGGTCGATAGGTAGCCTTGTAAAATTGTTCGCAATTTCTTTATGATGAATAATTTCTTTTTGAAATTTCACATACAAGTTACCAAATTATATCTTTGAAATTAACAACTGTGAACTTTGCATAAACATGCAAACTGTAGTTTTCTTCTATTTAGAAATTACACGCTATTTTGGGGCACCCTCGTACTTACCTTGTTTTAGCAGTAACAGCAGTATCACAAGCTTTATATAAAGAGTTAACTTAAGTTTGTAATTACCTCTCTTGTTATTTTCACCCTGCTAAACAAGCTACAATTAGCAAGAATATTGTAAAGCGTTTGCTCGTCGCATTCTTCAAAAGATTTCATTTCTCGACTCTGTTTGTTAGCAAACAGCTTCAGCAAGAGCCAAATTTGATCGTCGATTTTCCCTGCACATTTATCTGTTATAAATAGCGTTTGACTTTCCATGATATTCTTTAGTCCTTCAAATACTTTAGCGCACATATCGCAGTCTGCTCTTGATTCGGTGATGAAATTACCGTTCTTTTCATTGCTTCTATTGTGATCAACGAAGTGATATAAATTATCTGATTCTTTCCAGCTATCTAGAAACTTCTTTGCTTCATCTTTTGCGTATTGTGTCAAAGCCTTATTAGTTTCAAATAAACTTAACGTGCAATCTGTCCAGTCGATGACATTCGGATTCTCCAGTAAAAATCTCCAACGAATGTCAATGTTTTCTGAGTCAGACATCGTTCTGAAATCAGAACGAACAATTATTTTTTTTATCAATAAAGCTTTCACTGATTGTTAAGGAGAATGAAAAAAGGGGTTCTTGAACAATTTAAAATATATAAGATTATTATTCAATTTTCAAATAGTCTGTCTTACCTGTAAAAATAAGTAATTACGGTAATTTCTAATGATGAAATCATTAATTATTGAACACAAGTTTTACTATTTACAATCAATATAAGACCAACTTTTTCATTTGAATATATTTGAAGTGAACGCATTTTTAAAATATTATTAAAACAAGAAAAAGTCGTCGCCCCGCGCCGAAAACCAGGTTTTCATTTAATACTTATACTTTTGTAAAGAAAATATCTGATATGAAGAAACTGAACTTCTATTTTTAGCAACAGTGACCTTGATCTTGATCACAGACTTCTCAGTAGAAATCCGAGTTGCGTCTTGGTATCAGCTACCCAAAGAAAGTTTGGTGTCAATAGATCACAGCTAACCCAAGTAATAAGGAGAAACATAAATTTCTATTTTAAGCAAAAATGACATAGACCTTTATCACAGACACCTGGGTATCAATCCTAATTAGTGTCTTGATATAAGCTACCCACAAACCAAGTTTGGTGTCAATAGGCCAAAGAAAACTCAAGCTATTGAGCAGAAACTGAATTTCTATTTTTAGCTACAGTGACCTTGAGCTTTATCACAGGCACCTGGGTAGCAATCTCAAGCTGCATCTTGATATTAGATACCAACACTAAGTTCGGCGTAAATATACCAAAGCAAACTCAAGTTATTGAGGGAAAACTGAATTTCTATTTTTAGCAACAGTGACCTTGACCTTGATCACAGGTACCTGTGGCAATCCCAAGCTGTCTTTTGATATTAGCTACTCATATACTAACTTTGGCATCCAGAGGTAAAAGCAAACTCAAGTTATTGAGGGAAAGCTTAATTTCTATATTTAGCAAGTGACCTTGACCTTTATCACAGACACCTGGGTAGCAATCTCAAGCTGCCTGTTGATATAAGCTACCCACAAACCAAGCCAAGCGTCAACAGGCAACTTGGCATCAACAGATAACATTCACAAAATACTTAACAAAAAATCTAAATCAAAAAGGGGCATAACTTTTGGAAAACACAGTCAGGGGTTATGAAACTTAATCTGATAATAGGTACTGTGATGTGAAACAATTATGCAAAGTTTCAAAGCTATACCTTGAATGGTAACTGAGAAAAACACAACTTTCACAAAAAACTTAACAAAATTTCTAAGTGAAAAAGGGGCATAACTTTGTCAAAATACAGTCAGGTATTATGAAACTTGTCCTGATAATTGGTATTGATATGTCAGACAACTATGTTAAGTTTCAAAGTTGTACCTTGAACGGTTAATGAGAAAAACACAACTTTCACAAAAAACTTGACAAAATGTTGTCGCCCGCCCGCCCGCCCTCCCGCCCAACGACATACCCCAATCTAATAACCAGGATTTTTCTAAAGAAAACCTGGTTAATAATTCTTGGTTTAATGTGTTTTATTCGACAATGCATTTAAAATTAAATGTGTTTTATGTAAAAGGGATGTAAAATGAAACACCGATGTGAACATATAAATTGAAAATTTCACTAATCACCATAACATGGGCACTGTCTACTTCTTACATGTAACTAGAGATGGGAACGAATATTCCAGTACTCGGGTATTCGATTTACGTTCGAGTACCCGAGTAGTTTAACAAGTATTCGATTACTCGATTACAAAATGTAAAAATCAACAAACTTTTATAACAGTCGTCTTAAATGGAATCTTAAAGGGAAAGGTACAGCCTTCTCAATTTATACTGTATAATTATACATGCTTTTCATGCGCGACTTTACTTAGAACAGTACTTCTAGCTGCCAAACCAAGGGATGTTATTACGTGGCCCTCCTGACTGTTCAACCTTATGCATGTATAAAAGTCGTAAAATTATATTTTCAACATCAATGTTTACAAATTATCAACTAACCATAACGCACATGTCTTTTGCTGTTTAAATTCCTATGCAAATGCTTTAGAAGGTCGCATGTCTGGTTATTTTATAAGCTATTAATTGTGCTGTTTATTATACTATTACGGATTGAGCAGTCGGGCCTCAATTTGAACACTTCGGTAAATACAATTACCGCTGTTAAACAGTTACTTGTCTTGCTCTACTCATGCAAAATCTCTATCAAAACATTGACCGTCATCTAAAATTACCGATGTCTTTAATTGAAGTACGACGGGTCACTTGTCGGCCTTTTGTTTGATTTTGTTAAATAATTGAGTCGTTATATTCAAATGCGATTGTTGATTGGAAGTTAGCACATTTAAACTGAAATCAAATCTGATTGAGAAATATGCTGTCAAACGTTTATGGCAAGTTATCACTGTATATAAACCGATTGTATCTTCTACCGGATATAACGCACTGATTGACACAAAATCATAGTACACAGTTCAAAAATGAGGAGATTTTGTATGTATTGTATTGAGAAATCCAATCGAAAAATACATGTTCAACAGGCGATTCTTGTAGCACTTGTTATAAAAGATGCTGTTACCTTTTTATGCAATATACTTTTAATAAATCGCTTAAATCACTCACACAAAGTACAGTTTGCACTGTGCACTGTTATAAAATCAGCGCAATTGTTTATGGTTTAACAGGTTTTTAGAGGTATTCTCATCCTAGCGATGATGAAACATATCTTTTTTATTCTTACAATAATAAGAATACCATAGCTGATCAATTAAACATCAAACATTAGCCCAAACATGCAGACTGTATCATTTATTGAACATGTTAACTCAATCATTGGCTTGATGCAAAAACATGTATTAAAAGTGCTTCATGCAGAAGCAATAGTTTCGAAACTCAAGGTTCACGATTATAAATACATGCGCAGGTAGTCATGACATACAAATTCTGAGGCATAGCAAGTTATTTAAATACTGAGATTTTAAGCTGATGATAAACCCTTTACTCAATGTACGACCAATGTCGATCATCGTCAGCTGAAACATCCTTGTCATTTGATCGGAGTATACAATGGTCATTTGTTTTCAGAAATATTCTTATAAATGTAAAAGCAAACAGTGTACAGCAAAAACAACGTACTCCATATCCCATGGAGTAAAGGGTCAAATGGAACTTGAGAACAGGAATCAATGTCGTGTTTTCCGCCCAAGGATTGACTACCACAAAGGTAATCCCTTGAAAGATGCTGATTTCAGTTAAAGGAATTAACGAACTCGCTCTCTAACATATTCTCATAATACATTAATACTAGCCATTAAAATACTGTTTTGACAACTGATTTGTGTAAACTATGTGTATGCCAATTATCAGCTACAAAAACAATTTATAGTTTACTTCAAGGTTTGTATGAAAAATTAAACGGTCTCCCAGCTGCGTTGGGCCTGACAGTTTAATTTTTATACAAGCCTCCATGCTAACAATAACCTATAGTCACTATTGTTTAATCATTCTGTTTTATCATTTTAAAGTTCTTCTCTTCGTGTTTTTGTACGCCATGATTTCTCCAAATATACCCGATTTGTATACCCGTTATATGTACATTATATGTAGACGAACTTCTCCATCTTACGTGTACCTAAAAGCATAAACTTGATAAAATCAGCAAATGCGCATCGTCATAAGTGATACAAATTATTAGAAAATAATTCAACGAAGATCGCACTAAATTATACAACAGAAACAGGTGTGTTTGCTATAAATGATAGTATGATAATGCTATAGATGAAACAGTAATTACGAAACACACCCCTTGAACATTTTATTAATTTACACTATCTATACATGTAAAGCAATATTGTAATGTAATAATCTTTATATTAATGTCAAAGAGTCACATAACTAGTATGTATTCGTGCATCAGAGCGTTTGTTTGTAGAGAATAACAGTATTTTGATACAATCATGTGGGTCATATGCCAGACCTTCTTGTGATTTAATGCAATTTTGCAAGTTTTTATCCCTTTATATGCCCAAAACAAATGGTATTACAACCATCATAATTAAATGATTCTAATAATTCCGTTTTCAATGTGTTATTTATCAATTGTTTATACCGCAGCCAGGCAATCAGCTTGCTATATCCGGCATATGATACAATCGCTTTATATACAGTGGTAATGATCTATGAAAATGGATTATTGAGTGTTGCTATGGTGTATATTAGGTGCTAAAGTGTAAATTATTTGTGGTGCTGACTAACAGTGATAAGGCGTTTTAGAACTTGGGAATCATTAGTGAATTCATATTTTTGGTGGGTATATCATATTTTGATATAATTCTAAGATCTGACATTGAAGATGAATAATATGGTAAACATATACTATTTTCATGATGTGTACATTTTACGGGCATGTTCTAGTTTGTGACACGATTTAATTTATGACTGCTTATTTTATTGAATGTTGTCAAAAGTTGATGCTCGAAATGAATTGATTAAATGTCATTTAAGTATACTATTATTAGACAACGGTAATTTGGCAATGTTAACATTGGCGTGTTTACATTGACGTTACATGTAAACAATCAATTAATATTTTAATCGTTGTTTAATACAAAACATACAGCAGTAGTAGGAAAATGAGAGTTCCAGGCCACCCTGAGGCCATTTATTAACAATAGACACTTCCCTGGATAACAAAGAACACTTCCCGCTGACGGACGATAAGAGGATTAACACTTCCCGATAAGCGGATTAACACTTCCCTTTTATATTTAACGACTTTACCGCGGGTTGACAATAATTTAAATGGAATTATTTTTAAAAATTGTGTATTAAATTAAATAAAACTCTTTATTATTTATTATTATTATTATTATTATTATTATTATTATTATTATTATTATTATTATTATTATTATTATTATAGCAGATATATGCGATAACAATAAAAGGATTCACATTTATTTACAATTAAAACTCATCGAAGTGAGTTTTACAAAAAACCCATTGAAGTGAGCTTTATTCACTGTTACCCGTTAAGTTTATGAAATGGTTTCTTCTTATTAACGATTTAATCCAGTTCATTCATTGTGCACAGGGGTGTTTTGCAGAAATTTATTAACTGAATCCTGAACTGTGTGTAGATCCAGAGCAGACGCAAACATTTGGATCAGCTTATCTTTTTTATTATTATTATTTTAGCAGATATATGCCATAACAATAAAGGATTCACATTTATTTACAACAAAAACTCATCGAAGTGAGTATTACAAAAACTCACTGAAGTGAGCTTTATTCACTGTTACCCGTTAAATTTATTTATGAAATGGTTTCTTCTTATTAACGATTTAATTCAGTTTTAAATAACGGATGTGTGTACTAGATACCCCACCTTCTAAAAATGTAATGATTTTATTCTAAATGTTACTATCACAAAATAGTTTATGCATTTTCTTACAATTTAACACTTACCATCAATTATTGCATTCTTTTTTCTTATTCTTAATAAATTATCAACTAGTCATAATAATCATTATGAAACTATATTCGAAATTCATTTTTCTTAAATGCACAAGTTTTAATTCACAGCTCAGTTTTGTCGATGCAAAAACTATTAAATTAGAATTAATAAATATTTTTGACTTTAAGAATAGAAGATTCGTTGTCACTACGTTATTCACATATTTAACATGTTTAGTAATAATTAGAAATATTTGTGACTGACGCTTGAAGAATCAGTATGTTATTCAACTATTTAAGGTGCCACAATATTCAGTATACGTGAGTGAGAGCGAGGCGTTTTCCGGAGCCGGAGCCTGAGCAAGAGCAAGGATTATGACGTAATACTTAATCCAGTGAAGTGTTTGTTAAGGGGATTGACGCAAAAATTAAGTAATTATTAATCCTGTCTTGTATGATTCATCCTTGTCAAGTGGATTTTGACACTAATTAAGTGGATAGTTAATCCTGTCCGGTATGATCAATCCCAGTGAAGTGCTTGTGAAGTGGATTGACGAAATAATTAAGTAATTATTAATCCTGTCTGGTCTGATCAATCCGTGTCAAGTGGATTAAGGCAATAATTAAGTGGATAGTTAATCCTGTCTGGTATGATTGTTTGATTGATGCAATAATTAAGTAATAGTTAATCCGGTCTGGTATGATTAATCCCAATAATTAAGTGGATAGTTAATCCTGTCCGGTATGATCGATCCCAGTGAAGTGTTTCTGAAGTGGATTTACGCAATAATTAAGTATGTACTTGTCATTTTTTCACTAAACTATCGAAAAAGCGACGCCCTTTCATCATCTTTAGCGAATGAAAACTTAGGATTAAGTGTCATGACAACATATATTTTGGGGGTTAAATACTCTAATTTTATAACTTAAAGGACATTGCTACAGAAGACATCTATGTGCAGACAACAGCAATTATTATAAATAACTAACTAACAAGTGGAAAAGACGTCGTGTTTGTTAAAGAAAATTTGGAATAAATATTATAGACTTGTGCACGAATATATTGAAGGTATGGTATGTATAGTATTTTATTTAAAATATTTCTGATTTATATATTAATCATTTGCATCTACTCCAAACAGAATTGATAAATTTCTTGCAACAGAGACATGTGCTAATTATGCCTGAATAACCTATGTTTGAAATTGCCAATATTACAGGGAATTAAGCTTTAATGTTCTTATTTATTTTACAGAAAGAAAAATGGAATGTCAAATGTGTGGCAAGTTGTTCTCAAATGCATGGAGCCGCGACAGACATTTTTCGTCTGTGCATGGTAACCAGAAATTTAATTGCGACAAATGCGGAAAAACATTTACTCAGATGTCTTATTTGAAAAGACACCAAAAAACAACTTGCACTAACCGTAATCATCAACAACAACAGCAGCAGCAACAACAACACATCGATCAGCAACAGCTGCTACAACATTATCGGCAGCAACAGCATCTGCTGTATGAACAACAACAACACAATTATCATCAAAACCAACCGCCGTTGCATGAACAGCAACATATTTATAATCAGCAGCAACAATGGCAAAATCAACAACAACAGCAAATCCAACCGGCGTTGCATGAACAGCAACAGCAGCTACAATATTATCGTCAGCAACAGCATCTGCTGTATGAACACCAACAACAAAATTGTAATCAAAACCAACCGCCGTTGCATGAACAGCAACATATTTATAATCAGCAGCAACAATTGCTGCGTGAACAACAACAACAACACAATCAACATCAAAACATTCCGGAGTCGCACGAACAGCAACAACAACAACAACAGGATCAGCAACAACAACAACAACAACAGGATCATCAACAACAACAACAACAGCAAGAAGAACAACAACAACAAAATCATCAGCAACAACAACAACAACAACAGCAAGAAGAAGAACAACAACAACAGGATCAACCACAACAACAACAACAACCAGAACAAGAAGCGCAACACAGAACAACTGAGCAAATTGCTATAAATAATGGACTTCGAGCTGTTACCATTTTACCCAATGAATTAGATAAGTATGATTTACTTATATTTTTTGCGAGCACTAAAAACGAAATTATCGAAATTATTAGGAACGATTTAAATATAAAAAGAGGTGTCAAATTCAATCTTAATGTTCAGGTCAAATTTTATAAAGAAAAAGACGGTAGAAGAATTTATTCTTCGCCGCATTTTAGGTCCAAAAATCAAATTGTTCTCCCTCATGATACAGAAATTGATTTGTCAGAAGCTCACCAGAAAATTTTTCAGTCTTTCGAAGCTTTCGTGCGTGAGGGGTCGGGATGGATTCTCGATGAAATTTTGAAAATGGATGTAAATATTGCGCGCTATGTTCCTTTACAGGGACGTAGCTACATCCCAACTCCTCCCGCGTTGAGACAGAAAAATTGTCTTATCAATGTGCAAAACGATGATAACAAGTGCTTTCTATGGGCAGTATTATCGGCCTTAAAACGATTTGATCAACACTCGTACAGAGTTTCTAAGTACGAGCAATTTGAAGGGGAGTTGAATATGACCGGGATCTCATATCCCGTTCAGATTCAACAAATATCAAAATTTGAAATGCAGAATGACATCTCCATCAATCTGTATGGATATGATGAAGGTGAAGTATTCCCATTGCGCATTTCAAATGTTGATTATCCCACGAAAATTGTCTTGTTGCTCTTGCGGGATGGTGACAAATCTCATTATGTTTGGATAAAGAACTTGAGCCGATTTCTCAGTCATTTAACCGACCATAATGGGGCCGCATATTACTGTCCATATTGTCTTCATCGTTTTAGTACACAGTCTCTGTTAAATGAACATGTTGTTTTATGTAAAAAACACGAGGCTCAAAAAATAGAAATGCCCGATGAAAAGAGCGACATCTTGTGTTTCAAAAAATTTAAATATCAATTGAAAAAACCATTTAGAATTTATGCCGATTTCGAGTGTTTTCTCGAGCCAATGGAAAACTCTGATGCGAATACTTCTGCATCAACCCTCACGCATAGGCACGTGCCTTCCGGTTTTTGTTATATGGTGGTAAGTGAAGAGGAAGATTACTATAAACCCCCGGTGGTTTACAGTGGTCCGGATGTCATAAAGCATTTCATCGAGTGTCTCATGGCCGAAAGCGAGGAGATCGAAGAGATCCTGAGCACACCCGCTGAAATGATATATGATGATCAAGCCCAACAAGATTTCCGAGGTGCCACTTACAGCCATATATGCGAAAAGCCGTTAGGTGTTGACCGTGTGCGTGATCACTGTCATCTAACGGGGCGATTCCGCGGTGCCGCCCACTCCTACTGCAATCTGCAATACAAAATATGTAAAACAGTCCCAGTCATATTTCACAATGGAAAGAACTATGACTCCCACTTCATCATCCGAGAGTTAGGACAATTTGAAGAAAAGAACATCTCTTGCATTCCCAACAACATGGAGAAATACATCTCCTTCACGGTCAACAATCTCGTGTTCTTAGATTCGGTTCAGTTTATGAACGCCTCTTTGGATACATTGGTCACAAATTTAAGCAACAGCGGAGGGCTGTCACGGTTTAAGCACCTGGTCAAACACACTGAAGAAGGTAAGGCGAGCTTGCTTTTACGCAAGGGCGTCTTTTGTTACGAGTACATGACAGGCCCCGAGAAGATGCTCATGAAAAACTTGCCTCCTAGAGAAGCGTTTTATAGTTCTCTGACAGAGGAAACTGTGTCGGAAGAGGACTATCAATATGCTGAGGAGATATGGCGCGCGTTTGATGTGCAAACTCTCGGGGAATATCATGACCTCTACCTCAAGTGTGATACGCTCCTGTTGGCGGATGTTTTTGACGCCTTCAGAGAGATTTGCTTTACCAATTACGGCCTCGACTGTCTACATTTCATCACTTTACCTTCCATGTCGTGGCAAGCTTGTTTGAAAACGACTGGGGTTCAATTGGAACTTCTCACGGACCCCACCATGTATAACTTTTGCGAAGATATGATGAGAGGCGGAATAAGCTCCATCAATCTTCGTCACTGTCAAGCCAATAACAAGTACATGCCCGACTATGACCCCGAAAAAGAAGACAGTTTCATTGTCTACCTCGACGCTAACAATCTGTACGGGTATGCCATGTCCGAGCCCCTGCCCGTGGGCGATTTCCAATGGTTAACCGAGGAACAGGTTAAACACTTTGATTTAAGTCGAATAGCTAATTACACAGAGACAGGCTTTATCCTCGACGTCGACCTGGCCTATCCCCCTGAAATCCGTGATGCCCACCACTCCTACCCCTTATGCCCCGAAACACTGACAGTGAATGATTCCATGCTGTCCGACTATTCGAAGACTCTTTATCAATCGTTGTTTCCCGAAAAGTTTAAAGAGTCTGGGAAACCTTTTGTGTATAAATCCACGCCAAAACTCATCCCCAATTTAATGGACAAGACGAATTACATCCTTCACGGAAAAAATTTTCTTCTGTACCTTAAATTGGGGATGAAACTGATACGCATAAACAGAGTTCTGACCTTTGCCCAGAAACCCTGGATCAAACAGTACATTGACTTCAACACTGAAATGAGAAAGAACGCTAAAAACGCTTTCGAAAAGGACTTTTTCAAATTGGCGAATAACGCCATTTTCGGCAAAACTTTGGAAAACGTGCGTAAGCACCAAAGAGTGGAGCTAATCTCCATTTCAAAAGAACGAAAAATGAATAAGCTCATAGCCTCCCCCGCATTCAAATCCTTCCAAATTTTCAACGAACATTTGGCAGCCATTCATATGTTGAAAACGAAAGTCAAACTGAATAGACCTGTGTATTGCGGGGTGTCTATTCTTGACATTTCAAAATGGCTCATGTATCATTTTCATTACGATGTTATGAAGCCAGTGTACGGTGACAAGGTAGAAGTCTGTTTTAGCGATACAGATAGTTTGTGTTATTTCATTAAGACAGACGATCTGTATGCGGATTTCGCCACAAAGTTCCCAGATGTTTTTGACTTTTCGGATTACCCTCAAACACATCCTCTTTATAGCGTCAAAAACAAAAAGAAACTGGGGTATTTTAAGGACGAACACAACTCACACATTGTGCGTGAGTTTGTAGGGCTAAAACAAAAAATGTACAGCATTTTGGCCGAAGATGGGGAGAAGAAAACTGCGAAGGGGATCAAAAAGAGTGTCATTAAGAAATCTCTCAACCATCAACGCTATAAAGAGACTTTGTTTGGGGAAAGATCTTCAGTCGTGCACATGACCCAGATCAGAAGTCATTCGCATCAAGTTTATACAATTCATTCTTCAAAAACTGGACTTTCGCCTTTCGATGATAAGCGCTACATTTTCGATGACAAGGTGTCGACCTTTGCATACGGGCATTTTAAACTCAAATAAGTCAAACCATTTAAAATTTTCATTTATTACCAGAATATTTTGTATTTGAAGATGTATTTTTACTCCGTGTTGACGGAATAATAACAAAACTGCAAAATTGCAATGAATACATTATTTATATCTGTGGCTTAGTGCTCATGAAATATATTTCACAATTTAAATTAAATGCATGCATATTTTTCATGATGAGCTTCTGACAAACGGCCCCCCTTCAAAGTGCTCGCAAATGATATGTGTAAATCATACTTTTATTTATTTATTTATTTATTTATTTATTTATTTATTTATTTATTTATTTATTTATTTATCATGCTCCGAAAGTGTCATATATCTTTAAAACTTGTGCAGATGGTGACAATGTGTATAATGTATACACACTTCATATAATGTTTTTTCGAAAGACACTATTATTGTAACATTAATTGAAAACTGTTGCACATGATTGTTAAACCTTGTAAATTTCGCAGGAATTGCATGGCTAGGCGCTGTCGCCGTGACGGTGCGGGTTCGCTCCCAGCTAGAGACACTATCATTTTATATGTTTTCACCCGTTGTTATTAGTCCGCATTGTTCAAGGCGATTATCTTGATCACGGGCGTGACAATTATTATCTAGAGGGGTGAATTGGCAAATCATGTGTTACATAAACACTGTGTGATGTTGATATTGAAAAGTGCAGTTTATTAATGAAACTTTAAAAGAAAATTCGCCACTGTATATTTACAAGATAAGTTTGTTAATGAATAAATGTGCAATATATCTAAATAAAATGTCATGAATTTTTATATTGTCTTTTTTTTAATTATTATTCTCTTAAGAAAATACACGAAAACAATCAAACAGTTTGATACTTATTTACAACTAGCATATTTTACAAATTTACAACGGGTTTCATAAATGCATAGAAAACAAATAAACAATAATTCAATTACAAAAAGTATCAAGAAAATGTCAGTATTGTTTCCACTTTAGTTTTTTCTTAGGTCTAGTACTGGGAATTATAGTTTTTCTTTGAATCGGCATCCATTTTGAAATATGTGTTTCAACTTCCTGTTGCTCATCGGGCAGTGTCTGTGGTTCAGTCTGTATGCCAACACTTGAAACGGTTACAGGTTCTTTGAAATCATGACTGGGTTGCCGCGATAGAATTTCAAATTTATCCTTGGGCACCAACACTAGTTCGTCTGTACTCATGATAGAGACTTTAAAGCCGCCTTCAAGATATGAGGAAGCACTTCTGATATATGTTGTAGCTGACAAAGTTTCTGTCCCCTTTTAACTTTCTTTTCCGCAATTTGTCTGATGGAGTTTTTGTAGCGAACCAATAATTTCATTTGCTCTGTGCGCTAATACTTTGCAGTTGCGAATCTCCAACGTTTTCAATACAGCTTTTCTCTGCAACTTGTTTGAAGCAATAATGAACTTTAACAGAGCCGTATGCGTCTTTATTTCCTTGATTCCCGCCATCATTTCACGTCGTCTATTATTTATACACGATCGTATCTTCACCAATGAAAATCTTTGTTCTCAATTGATATTTTTTGTCCGTATGTGGATTTAAATCCACAAGCAGGTAGCCATAGGATAAACTCGTCGCTTTGTGAAATGCCGACATGATAGATGATGCATTTCCTTGAATCTGATGAGCAAATGTTTTCACCTGTGACACCGATCTTTTATTTGCCATTAACACAACATAATGAGCGTTTAATGAAATGTCCCTGGCAACTTTACCGCGCGGAAACAAGTTTTGAAGCAATATAATCGCAGTCATGTTATAGTGATGCACCAGTACAGTTACTAGATATTGCATGTCTTCAGAATTCATGACTGACATTTGCATGTCATCCAGCACAATAACAGAATGTTCGTTGTTACTTCTAGCCAATGTTTCCAAACTTTCCTTGCTCGGCATCCCTTTGTGCATGGTCAAGTTGTAAATGCTTTGTTCCAAATTTGTATAGATAGGTTGCCATTCTTGGTAACAGTATAATATCTGTTTTGTTGCTTGGTCAAACATACCCGGTGCTTCGCTAAGAAGTCGATGAATAAATGTGCTCTTGCCCGACTGACTTGGTCCACAGACAACAATCGTTGTCGGTGTTTTAAAAGGCACCTTTGAAGTCCACCACTGTTGCTCCATATTAAGCGCAATTGCTTTGAATTATGTCTCTCGCTTCGTTGATTTCAAAACACGAGTCGTATTCGCAGAACGCAATGACCGTGACCGACTCTGTTAAAGGTTGCCCGAAATAAGCTTGAAGTTGTACATGCCCTGCCTTTTCCAGAGATCTGAATGGTGCACTGGCATATGGTTGCAAACTAAATGCATACAGAGCATATCCTCTTTGAATGTCACTGATTTCGAATGGTATGGCGTCGTCTTTCTGCATTTCCCGCTGACATCATACAGGGTGGAGAGAGATAGAACACCGTCTCCAGTTTGCAATTTAAGCGGCTGTCCGTGCACGTTCTCACCGTTAAGCGTTACGCCAATTTGATTCAGATTGTAATACTTAAAATTAAACGGATTCCTGTCTAATGTTCCAACACACGCAGCGGCATTCACGAAACCAATTATCATGCGTCTAGGGCACTTGCCTAGAAACATGTCTTCCCAAACAAATGATATCTGACCGGCTGGTATCGATGTAGATTTCACTTCGGATCTGATCAAAGGATATTTCGCCGTAACCTTCTGAAGCGCTTTTGAATGACCGAGAGGAACAGCCATGTTGATCTTAACATTGCATGCTTTGAAAATAACGTCTTCCAGTATGATTTGGAATTGTTTCGAAGAGTCGGCGTGCAATAAACAAAATGGAACTCGGTTTCTGTAAAGTTTTATGTTGATATCCACTCCGTTTAATATAAATCTGTTATTATTTGCAAACACGTCTTCGTGCAGAAACCCTTCTAGTTCCACCGACTTGCTTTCAGGAAACTGACGCGATCTTTTATAAAATCCATAGTTCCCACCATTAAACTCCATGGATTCTAAAAATCCAGCCGTGTCTTTGTAAAAGCAGTGCGATTGAAGCTGGTAGTTCTGTGCGTCTGCCCCGTACTTCATGAATACGTTAAACAATGCCTTGTATGGGTATTTGTTGTCTGAAGATGTTATTAGTTTTCCACCTAGTCATCAATTTGACTCCACAGGGTGTGCAGTAAGTTGTTTGACACCCCTACATCTACATCATGTTCTAAAGGAGTTCCGTCAGCGTTCACAATTTTTAGCTTAACATAAAGTTTACTACGTCGCAGGTCTAAGTAATCTGTTCCATTGCCCGAGATGTTGAATTCAATGGCAGCATCTTGACTCGTCAGTTGGCTTATAGGTCTGTTCTCAACGCAATATACTCTTTCAACTTAGTTTGAACTGGTGGCAAAGTAAACAATGTCAGTTTTTCTAGCTGTCCCTCAGTAAATGTTTCGTCGCTGCTATAAGACATTATTACTGTTTGCTGAACACGTCGATGTTGTCGCTGTGACGTTTCTTAACACTTTGTTTCTTCGTGTGATTTTTCTTTCTTTTATTTCCTTTTTGTATCGCATCACGTTTAACTTCTGATTTAACTTGTTCTAGCGCCATTTGCGCCGGAGTGACCATTTTTATTTTCACGTCGTCATCTTGGACCACGTGACTGCTTCTTCGGTTTTCTATCGGTATGAGATATTCCCCGCCCCGGGCATGCGTGTTGTACGAGATTGGTCGGCTATCCAATTTTCCACTGACCATGTCATCGTAAAATTTTTCCCACTTTTTCACGTCGGGTGCATAAAGCATTTTCCTACTCATTGTTCTTGAAATAAAACTGACAAAGTCGCAGGTCCCTTTAAAAATGTAGCCGGTCGATTGTCTTTATCTCTTATATTAAACTGTATCGTGTTCACGTTTCTGCTAACTATCGGAATGTAACACAGTGTATAAAACTGAACTGGTTTGTCTGAGAAAGATGGAATCCAGCGCAAAAGCGAGGTTGTATTTCCTCCAACAACAGTTCCAATACAGATACTAGAATAAACGTACAATTGTTCATCTTTTAAATCGTTATCGCAACGGAACTCTAGCAGCGCCATTTTCCATCGACCACTTTGATTTAAAGGAGACGTGATCTGAACTTTAAACGAATATGATTGGTTATCTAAAAATATGTCTTTGTTATCCGTGCTTTTGAACACACAGTATCGACTCATGTTTGCTCATCTGCTGGTTTTATGTCATCTGCATTAATCCACTCGTTGAACTTGGCTGGCCAGCCAATAAAGGATACGAGCCACTGTGTTTTTTCCCTTACGTGGCCTTTTTCTGATGAGCTGGTCAATTTCCCATAGGCTGTTTTGATCTTTTTCGACTCTCTGAAGTTCGCTGCTGTAAAAACATCCTTCTATCGGCTCATTGTGAAAATCAACCAGGTAGTACACCGGTATGTTTTGCTTATAGCGTCTCGATGCTACTTTAAAAATTTCAGATGTCCATTTTTGTTGGTAATCTTTCCTGAAGACGGTCTTCAAATGCGAAATTCGCACAAGAGCACCCAACTTAAATCTGAATTTAGGTCGGTTTTGTTTCAATTGGACAATTTTAGGTTTCTGCTGTCCCATTTTTACGGTGTCGACGTACAGTTGTTCCCATAATCGTGACTCATTTGTTGCATCAACATCGGCAGGCGCCATGTTTCCCAGCGATGAATGAGGAGAGTGATTGTAATTGGATACTAAATCTTGTAGTACATCGATGTATCGGTATGTCTTTTTGCTTCGGAAATATATAAACATCATATTTCGCAAAGTTCTTATAAATCGTTCGGCATAGTTTGCCTTTGTGGAATTCTTTGTGCCGAAATAGTAGACATTGTTTGTTTTCAAAAACTTCTTCACGTATTGATTGCGAAATTCTGAACCAGGATCGGTTCGTATAGTCCTTGGATGAACTCCGTTTGCAAAAATAGTTTTCAAAGTACCCGTAACACTGACTGCCTTTTTATCTAACAGCGGCTGCACATAGGCATATCTTGAAAATACATCAATGGCCACTAAAAGATGAATTACATCGTCATTGTTCTTTTTTAAATTTTCTACCGATGCTAGATCTACATCCCACATATCATTCAGTCCACCAACAATCACTCTGTTTCTTTTAAATTTATGTTTTGCTGGTCGCTGTAAGCTGTAAGCGTCTTGTTTCTGTAACCATCTTTTTATTTTGTGCAATCCGATTTTGTATTTTCCTTCTTGCCGTACAATATGATACAATTTTTCGGGTCCACTAAATGAGCCTGTTCTCTTGGGATCATAAAACAGTTTACTTAAGTAGGTCGCCATGTTCCGAGCGCGTGTTTGTTACCGTTCCAAGGAAAGCCACCGCTAAATGACACGGATCCAATATTACTCCGTTTATTTAAAGTCCCATTGTCCTGTGGATGAGGAAACTGGCTTCTTCCAACCATTTTTAAATATAAACACTGTGGTGACCACTTCATGTGCTCGGACCATGCATTGTCCGTGCTAAGCCACTGGCATAAGCGAACATTACAACAAAAACATTTCACAATATCTCCTTCCCCGGTATAGTACATTCCAGCCTCTGCCAGCTCAGATTTTGACGGCGTGATTTGATTCGGCCAACACTTGAATGTCTCCAAACGATCTTCATACATGCAGTATTGTAGTGAACTAAAGCACGTTTTAAACACGACGCTTTCATTTGCCATGTTGGGTTTTTAACACCGAACAACAGAGAAAAATTGACTCTTTCAGTTCGCAGAGCTCTTGGAGAAAGTCTTCAGATAATGATAGGTTTCGTGCACCTTTACTTAAACATATCGATAATTTATCCCGACGTCTTACCACCAACACCGAATAATCATCCTTTAAAGTCATTACCACTTTACATTTTCCCTTGAATTTAACTTCACCTACTTGATTAGAAGGTCGTGGAAGCGTCTTGTCCATATCTAGCATTGCTTGAGCCATTGCAGTATGTCTACTCAAAGTTTGAATACAGCGGTGAATGAACAGCAATGTTTTTGCGCGCAAAAAGAGGCGAAAAATCTGGTGACGTTCTGGGCACAGATTGTTGCGATCTATATCGTGATCTTAACGTCAGTCATCAATCTAAGTCTAAGCAGTCCACATCAAGAGTTGTGGTTGATACTTTTGAGTAGCTGTTTAGGATATGTTCTTCCAAATCCTGGTGTAAAATACAAAAATATGGCGAGAATGACGAACAATGACGACATAGAAAGACGATCGGTGTAGTCCAATCCAAGTTCGGAATTAAAGAGTTTCCATGACAACAACAAAACAAGGGATTAAACGAAACTATGTTTATTTTGCTTACAAAGAGATTGCGTCATGAGTGTGTCCTTTTGTTTTCAAACAAAGCAAACGCTCACCAGTCACGACGACATGTCTGGACTTGCGCTATATAACTTTTGTTCATATAAATATGTTTCAGTACGAACTACTTTTTCAATCCTTCAACATTGCCGAATTAAACAAAATGGCGACCGAACAAATTCAAAAGACGATGTCAAATGCCGACGAGAGAAAAAGAGCAGAAAAGAAACACTTTAACCCGCGACTTATGCTGCGGATTGGAAAGGAACTTTACGTATATGATAGCGTATGGGATGGTGAAAAATACATTCATATAAGAGAGCTACATTTTGAAGATGGAAAGCCTTATCCAACCAAGAAAGGTGTCGCGTTCCCTTTGACAAGATTTGTGGAGTTTGTGGAGCAGTTTTCATCGATTGCTGAGGTCATTGATAAATATGATCATAAACAAGCTTCACTATGTGTTCACTTGGGAGGAAATTGGTATGTGTCGATACATCAGGGATATCCTGTCGTCAACATCCGAAAATATTGGTTACCAGAAGATGCAACATGCGTGGTTCCAACGAAGAAAGGACTTGTGCTGACATTTCAACAATTTAATCAACTTCAAACAAATGTGACAATCATACGAAATATTGTGCCGGAACTATCATTTAATATTCAGTGCTATAAACGCAGAGACCATGTTGCACATTTGTGCTCAGAATGCAATCCTAATGCAAATTTGTACACATGATTGCCTAATTGTTTCTCTGTTAAATATGTTTTCAATAAAGAAAATAAACCAAGTAATGTTGTTATTTTTGTACTATGGGTAATGATTGAAAACAATGAGTGTTTGTCTTAAAGATTTAATGTATTAAATATTGCATGGATAAATAAGGAACTTGATTATTACACACATTTTAATGCATACAAATCAGACAAATTAATAATATTTCAACAAAATCTGTGTTCCAGTTTTATCAAACGACGTGCCATCAAAATTATGTTATGTTTCCAAGAGTCAGTTTTCATCATAGTTTCACGCCAGTCCTTGTTAAAAAATGTCTGCATAAGTTTATTCACAGTGTCTTTGTACACAGATTGAATCGACGCTTTCCACTGTGTCTGCAGCTCTTCCTCATCTAAGGATTCTAAGGCTTCGTGACCGTAATAATCGAGTCTTTCTTCTGCACTCAGCATAATGCAGGAATGTTCTCGTTGAGATGGGTGGTCTATTTCGCAACCATAGCAGCGACACGTTGCGATACTATTTGCATTCTCTATCACAGCCTGTGCGTAACTAAATTGCAAGGCAAATTCCATCATACACCTCTTTTTGCTTTCGGCAACTTCCGAGCTCTCAGTTTGGTATGCCATGCTTTCTTACAGCGTTCGTTCGAAAACTGACGACTGTTGTTCAATTATTTCATTTAAATGATGGAACTTAAAACGAGTCGTTTTCTGGTTTAAAACGTCGAGTTGACCGGGATTGATCATACCGGACAGGATTAACTATCCACTTAATTAGTGTCAAAATCCACTTGACAAGGATTAATCATACCAGACAGGATTAACTATCCATTTAATTATTGCCTTAACAAGCACTTCACCGGGATTAAGTATTACGTCATAATCCTTGCTCTTGCTCAGGCTCCGGCTCCAGAAAACGCCTCGCTCTCACACACGTATACTGAATATTGTGGCACCTTAAATATTTGAATAACATACTGATTCTTCAAGCGTCAGTCACAAATATTTATTATTAACATTGTTAAATTAAATACTAAACATGTTAAATATGTGAATAACGTAGTGAAAATGAATCTTTTCATAAATTTAACGGGTAACAGTGAATAAAGCTCACTTCAATGAGTTTTTGTAATATTCACTTCGATGAGTTTTTGTTGTAAATAAATGTGAATCCTCTAATCGTTATCGCATATATCTGCTTAAATAATAATAATAAAAAGATAAGCTGATCCGAATGTTTGCATCTGCTCTGGGTCTACACACAGTTCAGGATTCAGTTAATTAATTTCTGAAAAACACCCCTGTGCACAATGAATGAACTGGATTAAATCGTTAATAAGAAGAAACCATTTCATTAATTTAACGGGTAACAGTGAATAAAGCTCACTTCATTGAGTTTTTGTAATACTCACTTTGATGATTTTTTGTTGCAAATAAATGTGAATCCTTTTATCGCATTTATCTGCTAAAATAATAATAATAATAATAATAATAATAATAATAATAATAATAATAATAATAATAAATGAGTTTTATTTAATATAAAATTATTTTAAATCATTCCATTTAAAGTATTGTTCACCCGGTCGTTAAATATAAAATTGCTGTCAATTAATTAGTTTTTAATTTGATTAAAAAACAATAGATTGTTTTATAAAATGTAGTTGTTGTTATGATTGCCATGACTTAAACTGAAATTCTAGTAGGGTTTTCTTGAAGAAAAATGCCTAATATGCGTACTAAAATTAGGAATAAATGAACATTCCTTTTTTAAAATGGATTTGATTTGTGTTAATCCCTCTATTGACAATCCGCGAGCTGTGCTATTGTCCCGTTTTTGCTGTGCTATTGTCTATTTTATGCTGTGCTATTGTTTAAAATGCCCTCAGGGGGTGGCCTCGAACTGTCATTTTCCTACTACTCTGGGCACTCCGCAAAACCTCTGGTTGAGCGAAACTCATGCGATGATGATTACGTTTAGCAGGGTAATCCGCTAAACCTTTTGGTGGGTAGGGGTTTGGTGGGGTTGTCCCAGTTAAGTTAATAGGTGGCGTCGCCATACGGGTTCGCTCTCAAGTACAGAAAATATCAATGAAATATTTACACAAATAAACAGTACCATTTTGATTAGAAACACTGACTTGCCTTCGCAATAAAATTTGACTAAGGGACACGGGCTGAAAGCGTAAAAATGATATTGCTGAGCTATGATCTACAAATGGACCAACACTCTTCATATGTTTAGGAGTGTTGATCTACGATCCGGGTCGACAACTTTCAAACAGATTAGTGATCGTTGAGTTACAAGCTACTTCATCTGGATCAACCATATTTGAGGAATTAAGTATTGTTAATCTATGATCGACAATTATTTTCGAGCTACGCGCTACAATGTAATTCCAAACACATACTGGCGCCCAGTCCTTTTGGTTAACTCCATTTACTGTCTAAAATGTACATGCTTGCTGCTTACAACTTATGTTTTAAGTCGGACTTAAAATGTGGTCAGGCTAGATAGAAGGTAATATTAAAAAGTTGTTAAAAATCCATATAAATTTAGGGAACGACCATTGCATATTGAAAACTCTAGTCACAAAAATGATGAAAAATTGAAAATTAGATAACCTGACCACCATTATCAGCTAAATGAATAATCTTGACACAATAGTAATATCGGTGTAAATAATCAAACCTCGATATATCTTTATAAATCTCTAAATAATAAAAATAACGCTTGCTCTGTTCTTTATAACAAAGCTATTTTGCAGTAACCAACAGCAACTACATTATAATAGAGATATTACAGAAACCAACAGTAAGTACCTTATAACAAAGGTATTGCAGTAACCAACAGCAAGTACTTTATAACAGAGGCATTGTAGAAACCAACATCAACTACGTTATAAGAAAGATATTACAGAAACCAACAGTTAATACCTTGAAGTTATTACAGAAACCAACAGTAAGTACCTTATAACAACGGTATTGCAGTAACCAACAACAAGTACTTTACAACAAAGGCATTGCAGAATCCAACATCAACTACGTTATAATAAAGAAATTACAGAAACCAACAGTAAATACCTTTAAGTTATTACAGAAACCAACAGTAAGTACCTTATAACAACGGTTTTGCAGTAACCAACAGCAAGTACTTTATAACAGAGGCATTGTAGAAACCAACATCAACTACGTTATAATAAAGATATTACAGAAACCAACAGTAAATACCTTTAAGTTATTACAGAAACCAACAGTAAGTACCTTAAAACAACGGTATTGCAGTAACCAACAACAAGTACTTTACAACAAAGGCATTGCAGAAACCAACATCAACTACATTATAATAGAGTTATTACAGAAACCAACAGTAAGTACCTTATAACAAAGGTATTTCAGTAACCAACAGCAAATACTTTATAACAGAGGCATTGTAGAAACCAACATCAACTACGTTATAAGAAAGATATTACAGAAACCAACAGTAAATACCTTTAAGTTATTACAGAAACCAACAGTAAGTACCTTATAACAAAGGTATTTCAGTAACCAACAGCAAATACTTTACAACGAAGGCATTGCAGAAACCAACATCAACTACGTTGTAATAAAGATATAATAGAAACCAACAGTAAAAGTAATTGTAGAAAACAACAGCAACTACTTTGTTACAAAGGTATTGCAGAAACTTGGAGCAACTAGTTACTCAGTATAAAACAAAGTTTTGCAGAATCAACTACAGCAACAACATGATAACATTTTTGCAAAAACAGTAGCAACTACTTTAAACAAATATATTACAGAAACCTACATCATTGTCTGTATGTGCCAACGTACAATGTCAGCGGCTGTGTACGAATTTCGAATAGTTTGCATTTAATACATGTACTGTTTACTTGTTAATAAAGGCTAAATTAAACCTCTTTTAAAAATTAGTATAACCAAACATCCTTGATACCATTTGTCATGTGTCAAGCACATACAACTTAACCGGCAATTCAAAACAAATTATCCAGTCAAAGTTTTTCTTGCATTATTCTTCCATATCGTGAGACTCTCTAGAAAACAGACTTTTACGCAAAATTAAATATTTTCATTCTGCTAGGATGCTTACTTAACATTCCAGCAGTCATGATTCGAGTATGCTTATATAGAAATTCTCATTTATTTCAGAATGTTTTCCGTATTCAATATTCTACGCGTTAACTTCAAAACTCAGTTAAGATAAGCCTGTTTGTAGTGTCTTAAAAGTGTGATTACAGTCAAGCCTGCGAGATAGTTCCGCTTTTTTGCGGGAAACGGGAAACGGAATCCGAGTGCTATGCGGTAAACGAGAAACGAGAATCGAGCGTTTTAGTGCGCATGCGCACCGTGCAACCGTGCAATCGTGAATCGAGAAAATCTGATTGCGCAGGCTCGAGTTTCTCGTTTCACGCGTATTTGATTGGCTACTCGTTCACATAGGAGATATAGGTTTTATCGGGTTAATGAGACTGCGATACTTTAAATTTTTATTCAAATTCTAATGCAGAATAATATTTTTTTAAATTATTAATATGTTATCAAATAAGTATTCTTAAGCTGGAAATATCTCCATATCTGTATTTTATTAGCTGCAAACACAAACAGCGAATATTGATTTTGACTGTTGTTTAAATTATTACAATTTATCCGGCAATCATATATTCTATTTTTTTTGTTTTCCCTCTGGTCGTGAAGCCTCAGGCTTTAAACCGTATATTAGCTACGTATCTTCAAAATTTGCGCGTCTCTATTTTGTTAACTTAGAAATATTTTGAACAATATAAATGGAGCATCTATTATAAATTGTTTCTTATACAAAACTTATTTTTTTTATTTCTAGCAAATATAATTTAAAAGAAAAACGAATTATCGAATAAAAAGACAAAATGTAAGCTGGACAGAAGTGATTTATTTAGCAAGTTAGCAGTCTTTTATTTTGGAATAATGAAAAAAAAACACGCTAAAATGTGGAAATTATAAAAAGTAGACACATATTTGTAAAAATCAACCTATATGTGACTATTTAGTTGTGGTCTTTCCGTTTAAGAACAAGAATAAATATGTTTAATATTAACTATACGCAAAAAATATATATCTAATTTCTTGGCCTAAAATCAGAATGTTCTCTTTACGCATTTATATAATAAATATGCACCATTTTTCTCAAAAACAACGACATTAGGTAGCACTTATGAGGAGGATTAACCAAAAACCCACTTAATCAGTTAATGTTCTTTAACATATCTTTTAATAAGCTCAGCGATCAGTATGGTGTATTAAATTTTACACAATATACTAGACCTAGAATGGGTCAAAATAACTGACAGTGTAAAAAGAATTTTATCGATACGACAGCAGTACACACCAATCAAAGATCATAATCACGATAATCATTATTATTATTATTATTATTATTATTATTATTATTATTATTATTATTATTATTATTATTATTATTATTATTATTATTATTTATTATTATTTATTATTATTATTATTATTGAATCGTTTTAAGACCTTGTTTCTTGATCTCTACCGTCTCATCAGGATACACACTGTTCGCTATGGATTCATTATGTCATTTTGACAAATTAGCAAACTGTGTAAATCCAGATCAAATAGCAAGGATGTGCCAGCTGATCTGATTCTAGACTTGTTGCACATGCGGTAAAGCTCGTATATATGAACGCGGTAAAGCCCGTATATATGAAGGAAAAGGATCAAAAACGTCCCTCTACCCACGTCCGACTTCCTTCTCCATAAAACGACGCACTACTAAAAGCTACGATTTCCTCACTTAATTTGTACAGCTTACTTTAAATGTTTGAATATATTGGTTTTTGTGTTGTTTATTTGTTTTCCTAACAGCAATCTATTAAGAACAGTTTATGTCGCATGACACAATTTTGAAAGTTCAGCTTGAAGCTGAGTTTCATGCCGCAAAACATTAATTATACTCATAAATTTTATATCCTGTAAAACAAAAACAAGCCCGTACTTCTCATTAAAACTGACTTGTTCAAATCTTCTTTCAATAGAAAAAACAATCTATTTTTTTTTACTAAAACATTTCGAACACTATTTAAATGATTGAAAAACAATATCAAAGTCTGAATTGTTTAAATTAGACATTAACATTTGACACAGATTTTTAAGTCTGCCAGACTGATACTATTAACTGTAGTTGTCACTTTAAACGGATGTGCATAGATAAGGTTACGTAACATAGCGTAACAAGTCATAAAAGTCCATTCTGTTAAAAGGACATTAAAAGTGGTAAATCTCACGATATCTCGCCATTTATTGGAACTGTGAGATGTGATAATATTTGACAAGAAACTGATTTAAATCCTTAAAAGTTTGCGTAATATTCCCCAACCAGCCATAAAATTCACCGATAATATATTTAATAAAGTTATTTTAAGGTGACGTGCGAACTATGCACAGTACTTGCATCTTTTTTTTCTTTCACCACGAGAAGATGAAAAAATTGCGGTGAAAAAGTTGTAACATTTATTTCCGAATTGTTGTTTAAATTTATTTCTACAAATCAGTACTAACGCATTTTTGAATTATTTACTAAGTATGTGAATTGATTATCTAAATATAATTATCTCAATCTCAATCATTAAATCGGTAAGTGTTTATGAAAAAGCATTTACAAATTATATATTTCATAGTGAAAGCGTGCAATCGAGAAAATATCAATGCGCATGCCCAGCGTGAAAGCGTGCAATCGAGAAAATATCAATGCGCATGCCCAGCGTGAAAGCGTGCAATCGAGAAAATATCAATGCGCATGCCAAACGTGTAATCGAGAAAATTTAAATGGGCATGCGCTACTAACATATAGAAAATATTATAGAAAATATTTATTTGGTAGCGCTCTGAATTGATGATTTCAACGTAAATGTAATGCATTCATGGGTGCCATGTAGCATAGCTGATTTTGTTACAAATATAAACAATCGATTTAGATCAATTAGATTTTTTAAAGATAGGTAAAGTTTTTGTAAGGTCTGTTTTGCTGCTTAACCTTCTTAATACATGCATGCAGAGTAGACTCGACTTACTTGAACTCTTGAAATGCATTTATTAAAATGGCGAAGATCAACACCTTGGTCTACTGTGGTCATAGATATTGCTTTAACTATCAGCCAAATGGTTAACATTTTCTGGACGAATTATGGGTCATGTATTATGTTTATTAATACTAGTATTAGACTATGTTTAATATGTACAATTAGTTTGACCCAAGAGAGAAAAGAGGGTTACTAAAAAGTTACTAAGAAGTTCAGGAAAGATGTTATTTTGGTAAATACGTGTTTTTTGTTACTTAGTATTCAAAGTTATTGTTTTGGAAATGAAATGTAATGTTATAAACGTTTTTATAGGTAGAAACCTAGTGTTTTTGAAGTGAAATTGTTGAGTGAATTTGACGAGGTAGAAGAACTTTTTGAACATCCCTTTCATGAAGTTATGTTCGACTACTCTCTCCGTTCTATAAGTTATAGTTATGTTTGATTTCTCTCCCTTTGCATGTAAATGGTGTATAGGAAGGATTCACAGGTAAGCAACCTTGTTAGCTGTACAAATTTTTGTTTAGACTTGGATTCAGTTTACTAAAAATTAGCTTGTGATGAGGCCTGATCTGAAACCAAAATCCTTATACCCACAAATGAACATAAGTTCAAATAGTGGGTAAGTGCATGTGGTCGGCTGTATTTCATTATTGACAAAGCAAAAAAAAGTGAACATGCAAATTCAGTTGATATTTTGTTGGAGGTTAATGACCTCTTATATTCCGGTTTAGATATAGAAAATTTAGTCAATCTTTTAGCTGTAGACGTTTTTTGCATGGCAGAATAGTAATTTTCGGGGAGAAGAATTAATATAAGCTATCATCTGATAGCTTGTTTTCTCATCATCTCAAATATATATGTATTGTCTTGCTCTGTTATTCATCGATGTATATGTATTATTTGAAATAAATACTGTTTAAACTAATAGTAATTTTGAGGCACTTATATAACTTTTCTCTTTTAAATTGTGGTATTATAAATTTGGAACCATTTGCCCTAATCAATTATTAATAATGTCCTTCTCGTCCCCAGGTTCAATACCTACCTTGCATCTAAAAAAAACAATTACAACAACAACAAAAACAATACATTTAATTTCTACATTTGATAAAAATAGATGTTGATAAAATATACTTAATAACAATGAACAAAAGGAAACAGATAGAAGCAATTAATTGTCACATTTAGCAAAAATTGTTTTCTTTTTATTTTCGGGGTACAGTTTTTATTACGCAATAACTTTTTTATTATCAATAAATTTTCATAATTTTGGTATCTAAATTACTGAAATGCATTCGGTATTATGAAACTGTGAAAAATGTTGATAATATGTATATTTTCCTTGTCACAATGCAATTATCCCCACCATTCTTTTTTAATGTCCTTAAGTATATTAACATAATTACTGGTAAGAATACCTACATACATAATTAACCATATTTATTTTACAATATCTTTAACATTAATATACAGTGAAACCTCTCTATTACGGACACCTAAGGGACTGAGTGAAAGTGTCCTTAATACAGGGTTGTCCTTAATAGTGGGGTTAAATAAAGAAGAGGAGAAAATATATGTTCTTTAAAAATTCGCCCGTAATACTGGGGTGCCCGTAATACTGAGTGTCCGTAATGAGGGGTTTTACTGTACAGACAAGATTAGTCATGATACACCATAACGATACTGAAACTGCACCTGTTTCTGACCACCTCCAGCTCAAGATTATATAATGCATGCTTTAACTGCTTGATATGAAAATATTATGAGAATTTCTATGAATCTTTTCAATTAATGCTTGGCTTTTAACTGACAAATATAAACCTTGACACTGTTATCTAAGTTTTACTTAAACATTTCAATGCTGAGGTTATGTCAGATGAGCGAAACTTAACTCAAGGTTCAGAATTTTCTGTTAAATTTACAGCAAATATCTTATCACAAGGAACCATTGTTTACACTGTATTGTACCACCTTCCTAGAAATGTGTATCATGTGGTACTGATAACACAAATTGATGACATAGTTGTGAATCCTTCCTATTGAAAGGTTCTCGTTAACCTTTAACAATTTCATTGTGATCAAAGATTTCTTACCACTTAATAAATGTGGAATGCGTACAACACTTTTTTTCACTTTGTATAATTTAATTGCAACATCTATTTACATGTACGTCAGAAGTTCTCATGTCTATGTTTTGTGATATCTAGTCTAACTACATGTTTTTACTACATTGCATAACTTATGTGGACAATATCCACTTCCCTCTAGCCAGGGATCTTTCATCTATGCTGATATTCTTGAACATATCATAATCACATTATTGCCAGTCATATGTGATATTCAATAACATTTACTACTTATATAACTACTTATAATTGATGTCTATTTCATATGTCAAACAACTATTCACTTCATATCTACAATCAAATGGAACCAACCACAAGGACATTACATCATTAGCATGAATGTCGTCCACATATAACACGTTTGTGTTATACTTTTCTTGTTACTGATTTAATTGGTGAAATCAAATTATTTGGAGCAACTAAGCACATTTAACAACCAGAAAAGTGAAAATGCTGTTTTTATGCTAAAGCGATTTTGAGAATATCCCGATTCTTAAAATACAAAACAAAAGTGTGGTCTTAACAATGTAGTCTAGATTCCTGGTCTTAAGCAATCGGCATTTTTATTAAATCTGTATTACATCCATTAAAACCTGTCTAATATGGCACATGTTCGATATATATTTACATCCGCAATCGTTTATCTTTTCTCTCTGTTTTCCTATGAACGTGAAGCCTCGTGCAATGAATTGTGTTTTACCCGAGCTTCTCCATTGTTTACCTATCCCTATTTAGTAAGAAAAGAAATACTGAAATAAAATTAACATTTTATAGCTTTAAAATTCACTTCCCATATATTTATTATAATATAAATAATTTTGTTTATTTCGAGCGCATAAAATGTCTAAAACAAAACGACGCAAATTATTAAATTAAGCCAGAATACGTGATATGCTGCACATTAATAATTAATTTAACAATCGAGTTGTCTTCTACAAACTTTTTGGGGGAATAATATTACTGACGCTAAAATGCGGAAATTATGGATAGTAGATTCATGTTTGAAAAATTAACTATCTCTAACACTACAGTTGTGGTCTTTTCGTTTAAGAATAAGATTAATTGGTTCTTTAAGTTTAACTAAAATTTAGCCGACAGTACCGATAATTAAAAAAATATATTTTAAATTTCTCGTCATATGATAGGAATATTCTCTTCACACTTGAAATATAGTAAAATAATACACCCTTTTTATTTTATCAAAAAAAAAGTATTTAAAAAAATACAAACACGCGACAGTATCACCTGGGAGAAGAATCTGTAAAACTGACATAGTGTTCACCACAATTTTTCATCCACTAACTGAGCCAGAATTGACACATTTTTAGTTTCCAACAAAATATTTTCCAATTTATTTAATTACTAATATCTCTTATAAGTATTGGAATACAAAACTTCACATACATTCATAAAATCAATTGATCCGATATCGAAGGACTATCGGCCATACGTGGTATACACGACACGTGTCTAAATACTTCCTGCTTCCCGCGGCTGTAGAGTGCGCGTCATATATCACAAGTCTTTTGATCATCGGATGCACTAATTAAATCAGTTATTTGGGAACAGAGGCCAGTATATCATGTAATACTAGAGCGTGGCCGGCAGAGGTCCCAGATAGCTAGCGGCATAGATCACACGCGTGTCTACGAACCAGTAAAACAGAACAGCGACAAGTACCTTGCGCTTTTAGAGATAATAAATTAACATTATTTGTCTTGGTTAGAGCAAATCTCAACAATATGCTTTCTTTACAGATCTACTTTGTGGCTGCGCGCGAAGGATTACTTTCTAAAATACATATTCTTAAAACGCACTTTTTACTAAAATAAAAAAGAGACTGTTAGAGTTCTGTATCGTCGTCATTTAAACCAGAAATAGGATAGCAACACACTTAGATATTTGTGTATAATTCGTCTATTTGCTAAGCGCATAATTATTAATATTCTAGTCTATATACTTTTTGCTATAGGCGGATGCAAAGGGGGAAGTGATTGGGTTACCCTATATTTAATAGGCATATCTTAGTGTTTTTTAATGTATTCTAAATATTCTATGCAGTTCGCTGTATAATAAGCCAAGACGGACATGATGTTTTACTTTACAAAATGAAAATAGTATATTATTTTTGTTACTCAACCCCAAAACAACCGCTTTAGCGAAAGCATGAACTAAGAACCATCCCCGCAAAGTTATAGTGCGGAACGGTTTTAGTTAATTTTCGCATGATCATCATGCATAAACGCTAAATAAAACTGTAAGTTAAATATTGATCGTACATCTACATTTTATTGCATGTCCAATAAAAAATGTTTGCACTATAATCCGCCGAAATTGCTACATGGAATACATGGTTTCCATAGCTGTGATTTAAAGATATTAAATCGTCATAATCGGACTACTAGTTTTTTGGAAAAATTGGAATCGGACTACGATAAGTATCTACACATGTGGCACTATACTAGACATGCACAACTCGTGCAAACATAATGCGAATCAGTATTATGTCCCCCGTTAATACTATTAGCCTGTAAATATTACGTGCTTGTCAAAAGACGCTATTAAAAAGTTTCGAACGCCAATCGAATTAGGCAGCAGCATCGGCGTTGATATTAGTGTTTGCAAATATTATGTGGAAATGGAAAAAAATCTTATACTAGCAAAGCTTCGGGCACAGGATAACGTTATTGTCACATTTACTATCATGTTATACTATACGCGACCGATTCCCCTTAGATTTTGCGTACCGCGAAATGTGCACCCTAATTTTAATGAATTAATTCAACCAATATTCTCGTGTAAATTGTATCATTTAATGATAAAACTATCTTTTTTATATTCAGAATAACATATTTAGTAAATTTAGTACAAAATTTACAAAAGTAAGTATTCATTTGTCAGTTTATCTTAAAAATAATATCTATGTACGAATTGATACAGATTTGACATAATCTCCGCATTTGTTAAAATTGCGATACTTAATCACCGGGTACCCGTTATTAAACGGATGTGCTTAAATAAGAAGAAATACTAATATTATGTAACAAGTCATAAAAGTCCCTTCAGTTGAATGAACATCAAATGTACTTTGCATAAATCTTGCAAGTTCTCGCACACATTTCGTAATATAAGAGACCGATTATTTTTTAATATTAATTAATAGACATAAACCTATACTAACCAATGTGCCTTACTGTTGTTGAAATCAGAAAATTGGGCCCTCAAGCGTAATCAAAGAATAATATACTTGAGTGCGAATGATACAAATATTAGTGTTGTGTGTAAATGCATTTTTTGTCATCAACATTTATGCACCATATCTACACTCGTCAAAAGTTCTAAGTGCACCCTTTTTAATTTTGAATATCTCAAAGTAAACATATTCTAATTGAATGAAAGTTTTACATTATGTTAATTATGATCAAACAAAAATATTTTTTTGAAAACCGTGCATATGTTTTATGCATTACGTCATCCACGTCGGCATACGCTATTTATGCGTTATTCCCGTGCGACAATCGAAATTTATTTTTTTACAATCGTTTTTGTTTTTCACATGTTCACCGACTCCAGACAAACAAAAAAAACACCAACAAATTGTAACCATGCAACGGTTGACGTCAGCAGACAACGACATTGCTGTCAAAATTCTTTTCACTGGCACAAGGTCAATTTTGTTGTAAAAAATCTTGGCGGTTTTCGTAAATGCAAAAGTAATACCTTATTTTTGCATATTTTATTAATTTAAGAAGAAAATCAAACGATATTATTTTCTAGATTGATTACGTTGCTGACCTTGAACGCTGACGTTACTTAATAACGTCTTTAAAAATTTACGTAAAACAACGTAAACTCGAAAATATTAGTGTAGCATATGTTGGATAAGTGTTCAATAAATAAAAATTTAAAACTAAAATTTATAGAAATTCAATAAACTTTAAAAGCGAATTATTCGAAAATGACGTTTATTTGGACAAAAAGCGTGTCCGAAAACTGGTCAATTTTATCGAAATGAATACATTTTTTTCGTTCGGAAAGGCTGTTATACATCTATCATAGAAAATTGCATCATCCCAAACTGCTTGACAATTCAAAAACTTTTGGCAAAAAACATTGTGAAAAAACATGGAATTTTCTCCTTGATATCCTGTATAAACGTTATGGATAAAATAGAGAAAAGTGCGTTGGCTCATCAAGCCCTGCAGACCATTAAAAAGCTACAGGAAGCAATTTCAGTGCAATGGAATGAAAAACTACATTATTTCCTTTAAATTTACATGAAATTTAAATTTTACAGAGATGTGAAAACGATCACAAATTATAGCCGATGCAATAATAATTAAATTGAGAATTGCTCTCTGAGTACAAGTGAGCTAAAATGTTATTATTTTTTAATCTGGTTAGGCAGACTTAAATCTTTTGGTGTGCTTTAATAGAATATTGATTCTTCTTCATTTTAATTAACACTATTTTGAAAGATTCAATCAAATAATTTGAAAAATTAACATTTATCAAGTGTGCACTTAGAACTTTTGACTAGTGTATGTTTGACTTACGCAGAAGAAATTTTATTATGTTAATGAATTATTTTCTCGCTAATTTATGATCAGTGAAATTTTTCGAGAAAAAAAATGTCGCGGGAACAATAAAATAAAAATAAGAAAGTGGCATGGAAGCTGGAAACTCGTATTTTTACATTGTTTATATATTATTCATGATGCAATTGCCCCTAATAAGGACTCGCGAACACAAATATATTAAGGTATGATATTTTTAGTATACAAATAAAATTCAATTTTAAGAAATCGGGTATTAGTTGTTGTATATGTATGCCAAAAGAACAAAATACGATTGTAAATTAAAATACGAAGTTTTTATACATTAAAGAATAATCGTCCACGGTAAGAATAACATGGGTCGATCCGTATCTAAAACAATGCTGATTTTTCAAAGGATTCAACTGATATTTATACATATTGAGAATAGTAAATTCAATATCTTTTCTCTGATGATTTGTTATTGAATAAATGCAACAGCGCTTTACTGTTTAAGTATATGCTTAAAAGTGACTAAGGTAACAATCGGAGAGATAGATAATTTTAATTGATTTTTATGCGGGCGGGTAAGCGAATGATGCCCCGCCCCTTTCTCGTTTCACGCGTTTTTGATTGGCTGCACGTTTTGGTGCGCGTTAATCGTGAATCGAGATTCGGGAATCGGTAAACGGTAAACGTTCGGGAAAGTTAATCGTGAACCATGAACTGCGCGGAAGCATCTCGCAGGCTTGACTGTATTATGCTTTTCAGGCGGTGTCCGTATTTATTATATCCGTCGCTAATTCAATACAGCTATGCAGCAAGGGTAAAAGGCTGCTATCTTCATAAGCCAACAGTCTATAGATTAATATAATTGTCTACTTCGTGTCAGATAACGCTTCTAAGAAATTTATTTTTAACCAGACCTTTTTCCGTGTGTTATCCTTGTTTAACTGCCAGGCGGCTTTACCGGCGCATAATAAACAAGTGGATGTTCGAAAGA